>ML267316.1:145353-196923 GCA_005239495.1 Nicotiana undulata
GTTGTTTGGTGGGGGGGGGGGGGGAGAACCACATTGGGTCTTGCATTTCTGCAATAAGATGTTGTTTCCGTGACCCCAAACTTTACTGGGTATTGATTTGGCGGTCTTTCTCAGTATTTTAACCATGATAATTATGTGTTTTGTTTCTACTTGTACCATTCCTTTGTTTTGAATGGGGTTGTTTTGCATCTTCTTCTCTGAAATTAACTCAGTTTTTCTAATTTTCAGATGATAACTCATTTTCAAAAATTTCCAGATGATAAGGTCTAGGGTGTGATGAAGTGGAACAAAGATGTGAGTCGTTGCTTACTCTTTTTGGTCAGGCGTTACTCTAGATCTGTGGGCCATTCTGCATTAGCAAATCGTGGTCAACCTGTGATTCGAGTGTCAAACAGTATAACACGTTTGGGCCGTCCAAAGGAGGGTGCAAAGCCTAGTCAGCTATTGTCTTTGCCCCCATTTCCTGGCCATCCTTTGCCAGGAAAGAAAGCGGCCACCAGTCCTGACCAACCATCTCGTCACGTTACTGCCATTAGCTGGATCAAATACTATTTTGATGAGATACCAGGCTCGGTCATCCAATCCCATTTTAATAAGGGTCTCGTAAGTATTCTTGTATCTTTCCTTTTTCTATGTGAGTTTATTTGTATTTTTTCTATAACATTTCCACCTAGTCAACATATGGTAGTTTTTTTTTTTTTTTTTTTGTCTTTAGTTAATTACATTCCTCTTCCGGGGATTCGTTGTACAACTAGTACATAGACTATATTTATGGCTAAATACTAAACCTTGGAGACCAGGGTTCAAATCCCAACAGAGACAAGAAGCACTAGGTGATTTTTTACCATCTGTCAAATTTTTGGTGGGTAGAGTTACCTGGTATTTATGCTGGTGGGAGGTAGAAGATAACCGATGGAATAGGCGAGGTGCGCACAAGCTGGCTTGAACACCACCGTTATCAATACTAGTAGCACAATGCTTGTGACGAAGTGCTGTAGAGAAACATAAATATGCAAGCCTTCAGACATAATATTGAAATTATGTCTCACGACAACTTCAAGAAGAGATATTTTGTTTCATAAGGTAGATAAAATCTGTTGGTTATAAAAGGTAGATAAATATGTTAAATGTGCATTTGTTCTGCTCCTCTTCTTCTCCTGAGTTTAGAATATGACCTTTATCTTACCCTTTTGAAGGGCTAATGGCTATACTGTCATATTTTCTTGCAGTGAATATAAATATTTCGACAGTTATCTTATCTTTCTTGATTTACAGGTTCAGTTAGAGCTTAATGAGTCATCTACAAACAAGGAAGGACAAACAAGATTGCTGAGAAAGGTAGTGATGCTTATATGATTCTAGCAGTATAAGCTTCATTTTGGATATTGAAAGATGCAAACATCAAGACCTAAGGGGCTCCTTCTATTTGTTTTTGGACCCCGTGTTACATTCCCAATGCATTCCCCTATTTTACAATTTCACAGTGAATTCACAGATTAAGCATTCTGAGGTCATGGAAGTTGGTGCAAAGGTTTATGTGCCCATATCTGTTGCTGAAACAAAAATCTCAAAACGATATGATGTTATACCTAGTGGCACTTTGTACCCCAATGCTGATGAGATAGCGTACTTGCAAAGGCTTGTATTTTACAAGGTATGTGTTTGTTTATCTGTTTGCTTTTCTGCAAATTTTACATTTTCCACTATTTGTGGTGGCTAGAGATGATACAACCACTGTGGTTATTTGTGCTGCTTCTTATGTTCTTTTCACGAAATGATTTGGTGGAACTATGCACCAAGGTTATGCTTGTTTCCTGTAATTAATTAATTGTTCAAACTGTAGGACCCTGCCTTAATTGTGCTAAACAAGCCCCCTAAACTGCCTGTGAAGGTTAGATTCTAATGTGTTCTTTGTTGGGCAATCTTGACTACCACAATTTTCAGCCTCTTGTCTTCATTTCTAATTATTAGGGTGATTTCAGGGAAACCTTCCTGTGCATAATAGCATGGATGCCTTGGCAGCTGCAGCATTGTCCTATGAATATGACGAGGGTCCTAGGCTGGTAAGTCATCATTGCTGAAGTGCTATTAACCAAAACTTTGAAGATCCATTTACTTCTGATTTTCCTGAAGATATCTGGTGTCTTCTAGTAGTCAAAAAAGGGGAGTTATTTTTTTGTTGGCAAATAAGCAATTGTTGGGGTTGGAGATTTACGTTGTTGATGTTAATTTGGAATTAAGTTCAGCTTTGATGATGATTGCATATATTGTCAAGGTACATCGTCTTGATAGAGAGAGCAGTGGCCTTCATTTAATGGGAAGAACAGAAGAAAGTATCTCCCACCTTCATTTGTTGTTCAGCAGCGCAAAAAGGTCCAAGTCCCTGTCTAAGGTACTTAGTCTGCAACTGCATTTTCCATTTGTCTTTACTTCCTTTCATTCTTCAAGGGAGAAAAGATTGGTATTTTGTTGTGTGGGTGAGAATTCTGTTTTGACTTCATTGGTTGAGTAGGAATTTTTCTGTGATGCATAAAGCTCTGACTGGCATTCAGGCATGGAATGATGCATGTGCATCAACATATCAGAGGTATTGGACGTTGGTAATAGGTTCCCCCAAGGAGAAGGAAGGCATAATCTCTGCACCACTTACAAAGGTTTTCCAGTTCCCTTGCTTACATTTGCAGGCTTCGGTCAAGTAGATTGGAGTATTCATTGTGCTGGTTTTCGTTGACTGCAGGTGCTTCTTGACGATGGTAGAACTGAGAGAGTCATGTTGGCTCAGCACTCAGGATTAGAAGCTTCTGAGGAGGCTATTACAGAATATCGGCTGCTTGGTCCAATGATCAATGGATGCTCATGGATTGAGTTGCGCCCTCATACAAGTAGAAAACATCAGGTCCCTTTTACCTTTTTCTTTTACTATTTATGATCCTTGTAAAGGACAGTTCATCTTTTAAATTGTGGAGAGATGTTTATAGGTTTTTTAGTTGCGATCCCTGTGAAAAGCAGTGATTCACGTAGAAAACTTGCTTGCTGAACCCAAAATTAGAACAAGGGGAACTGATGAAGTTGCTTTCATAAAGCAGTATTATGATTGAGAAAAATTTCTTGTATGCGGGTCTTTTCACTATTATCAGCATCTAAACTAGTGAGGTTGGCCCATTACAAACAGCAGTAAGCGAGTAGAAAGCTGCTTGACTACTGGATTTGTATGCCTTGGATGCCCAAACTCAAATAAATTGCATGGGTAAATCAAACTGTAAGAGAAGGCGATATTTTTTTAATATTCTGATAGTTGTTGGTAAGGTAGGGGAATAGGAAAAATGATCCTGTTTTCTGTTACTTTGCAGCTTCGAGTCCATTGTGCTGAAGCACTTGGAACTCCAATTGTGGGTGACTACAAATACGGTTGGTTTGTCCATCGGAAATGGAAGCAGATGCCAAGAGTGGATGTTGAGCCGACAACAGGGAAACCCTACAGATTAAAGAGGCCGGAAGGTTTGGATGTTCAGAAAGGAAGTGTCTTATCTAAGGTTCCGTTATTACATCTGCATTGTAGAGAGCTTGTGCTCCCAAACATTGCCAAGTTTATTGAGCTTCACAGTCGAAAAACAAAAAATCGCTGTTCAAATGCAGATAATAGCTCAAAACCAGATCTCCTCCGGTTTGTAGCACCAATGCCATCTCACATGAAAATTAGTTGGAAGCTCATGTCCTCTTACTTGATTTGAAAAATAACAAGTATCCCTTGGTTGTTTCCTCATGATTTGCTCTTTCGATTCTCTGTCATCAATCATACATAAAGCATTTTTAGTTTCTCATCCAAGTAACTCCTAAAATATTTTTTTTGGGGTCACATTTTGTGAATACATTCCTGAATAGAACGGTAGGTTCTTGAATCATATCGGGAACAACTTCTATACCTGCATTAGGCGGGGGTAAGGCTGTGTATACACTACCCTCCCGAGACCTCATTCTGGGATTATACTAGGTTTGTTGTTGTTGTTGTTGTTGTTGTTAAAGCGACATGAGTATTGATGTCCTAAAGATGTACACCTCAACTATAGGTCTTGTAACTTTCACCAAAGATGGATCGTCTTTCATGAACAAAGGTTTTTGATCGCTTAATAGAAAAAATGACAACAACCCAGTCTGGGAAGGATAGTGAGTAAACGGACCTCACCCCTACCCCTAGGGAGTAGAGAGGTTGACCCTCGGCTCAAGAAGACGAACAGAGACAATAAATCAATACCATTAACAGAAATCACAGAAATAATAATAGCAACATAAGGACCAGAAAATAGATGAAAAGCAAACAATGACAAGTAAATAAGGCCCGATACTATAAAAACGGAAAAATAGTGTAGACACAACAATAATCACGAGCAGTCGACAAAACATTATCAGGAAATAAAAGAAAAAGGATAAAGTTGTAAAGTTATTCTGTTTTCAAAATTGGTAGTGATTCCAAACTACTTGTACCACAATTTACCTTTACATTTGGATGGAAGTTAAGGTACTAGCAATCGAATCTTTTTCGAATAAGCACTTTTTGTTGTTGCTAGCAAAAAGGTTTTTACAAAATAGAAGCAAAAAGCTAAGTCCCTCGTAGATAGCTCCATCTTAATTGAAATCAAAGACTTAAAAAAAAAAAATGAAGTATTTGAAAAAGAAAAAAAAGATATGAAGTAGGAGTACATTGAAAGAAAAACGGTTTAAATATTCTATTCTTACCTTTATTGAGCAAAAAAGAAAATGGAAGGAAAAACAATTTAGGTGGTGGCTCAAATTAAATTAGAAAAAAATGTAAACTCAAAGAAAAACCAGTTAACACTCAGAAAAGGTATTGTAAACTCAAAGAGAAAACCTGCATCATTTATGTGACACTCTAGGCGAATCTCACGTCAACAAAACATGCGAAAGATGTTGGGTATATAAATAGACAAACCTTAGACTCTAGTGATACATTTTGAATCCGTACGGACTTAGGCCCAGAGCGGACAATAGGAAAAAGGGATAAACCATTAATTACCTCAGTTGTACTTATTCGCATTTGCTGTTTCAAATTATTTATCATTTTAGATATTCAAGACAAAATCAATTATTATTTTTTCTTATTTTGCTCTTACTAGTAATTGTTCAAATAGACGTTTAAAAACGAAACATGATAGATAGTTTGAGACGAAAAGAATAACAAGATTTATTTTTACTTAAGTTGCCAAATAAATTGTACATTTAACTGACCAAACAAAAAAAATGCACGGACGCACCCTCTCTTTAGACTTGATAGCTCAAGGAAAGAACAGAAGATAGTGATTCTTAGCTATTGAATAGGACAGAAGTATTGAAATATGCTTAAGCTTGCAAATTTGGGCAACACAAATGTCCCTGAGCTTTTGTTTGGATGGTTGTTACATGTCGTTTCATAATGTATCATATCATATCGTATTTTATTGTATTGTATCGTATTGTATCGTTTGCTGAATATAATGTTTGGATAGATTGTATCGTTTGTCGTTGTTTCATGATATCATGCACCACCAATATGAAGAATAAATTTGCAATATTATAAAGAAAAATTATGATACGGGGTAAATTTATTATATAAAAAGGTAGGATAAATGATAAAACAAAATAATTTAATAATAGTGAAGGGTGAGATGAGAGAAAAAGACAAGATAACGACGCAACCACACCAAATCGGTCGTTACATAAAATGGCACATTTCGTTGTTACGTAACGACGAATTTAACGATACGATACAATAAAATTTAAGTAACAACCAAAACAAACAGTGTATTTAAAGTAACAATATGATACGATACAATAGGTAACGACTATCCAAATATGTTGTAAGGCAGGAAGTTTTTGGGTGATGTAACAAACAATATTTCGTAGCGTATAATATATATTATCTCCGTTTCAGCTGAGGGTCTATCAGAAACAGTTTCTCTGTCCTCCTAGAGTAAGGGTAAGGTTGCACATATACTATCTCTCCAGACTCCACTTGTGAAATTATACTGGATGATTGTTGTTGTTGTTTGATAAATAAAAAAGAAAAAGAAAAAGAGAGTAGGACAGAAGAATCTAGATTCTTAAACTCTTAATTATGTCTATGATGATGACTCACTTTGTCCCCTTTCTGTTTCTTCTAGATAAGTCTCTTTCTCTTCTTAGTTAGCCTTTTTCTGTATAATAAAAAGAAAATACTTATTGGTCAGTTTCTCTTTCTGCTATCTCAGTTCCAACTCCTTTCTCCCTTTTTTTTTCCACTATAATTTCAAAGTAATCACTTCACTTTTCTGTTTGGAAGTGAAATTTCAGTACCATTTTATGTGACATAATTTCCTTTGAAGCTCAAGAAAACATATGTTCTTCCTCATGTATTGTTGTGTTATAACAAAATCTTGCCTTTTTTCCTTATCTGTATCTCAGTTTTTGTATAATATCAAGCTCTATTTTTGCTATAGTTCCATTTTGGATGCTTTTTTGTTCATAACTACATTGATTTAGCTTCTGCTGACTCTCAATCTTATAGCTACAACTCACTTGGTTATAGAAAAGAACTTTCTTTTTTTGGCGCGATTTCAGTTTACTGAGGACATGGCCCTTGATACGACAGTACGAAGGTCGAAGGTTAGGCTGGAAGGGTAATAGGTCGTAGTGTGTTTTTCTGAACTGTTTTCGGGTTTACTTTGGGCTAGTCTGCTAGTACCTTGTCGTTGTTTCTTGGAGTGCTAGTATTAGGGTGTTTTTAGTACTATCTTTCGCTTCGGTTTTCTAGTACCTTGCCATTGTTACTGCTTCGCTATTGCTATTGCTATTGCTTTCTTCCATCTGTTTTTCCAGTTCATACATTGTTGGTTTCATTTTCCTGGCTTGTTGTTGATATTTACCTGTTTCCATACTTTCTCTCGAGCTGAGAAACAACCTCTCTACCTCTCCAGAATAGGGGTAAGGTTTGCGTACACATTACCCTCCTCAGAGCCCACTCATGTGATTCCACTAGTTTTTTTTGGGTGTTGGTGGTGTTATCTAGCAGAGCTTATTGGTAACATGGGATCTTTTGTTTGTTCTAAGTCATTTGTTGTGTTATGTCTTGTAACCTTGTCAATAGTTTCCATATTGCATTTAGTTAGTGGGATAGGTGCCAATTGGGGCACTCAATCAACACATAATTTGCCTCCTGATATAGTAGTCAAAATGCTAAAAGATAATGGGATCCAAAAAGTTAAGCTTTTTGATGCTGATTATGACACACTTAAGGCTTTGGGCAATTCTGGGATTGAAGTTATGGTTGGTATTCCTAATGACATGCTAACAACCTTAGGTAGCTTGAAAGCTGCTGAGAAATGGGTTTCCAAGAATGTTTCTGTCCATCTTTCTGTCAACAATGTGAACATCAGGTAAACCTCTTTCACTTGCTCATATTTCTTTCACTTTTACTTAGTTTACTTTTGTTTCCACTTCTTTCTTATTACCTTTTTTGAGCCGAGGGTCTATTGGAAACAACCTCTCTACCTGTTAGGTAGGGGTAAGGTAGACTACCCTCCCCAGACCCCCACCTTGGTGGGAACATACTGAGTTTGTTGTTATTGTTGTTGTTAGTTTACTTTTGGTTAGTTCTATCTAAGAAAGCTTAAACCTATATTTGCCAGCATTATGTATATTTCACATTACTGTATGAAAACGTTCCCATACACAATGAGCTTGGCTACATATCAGTTGGGGCGTAGGCGGAGTCAGGATTTGAAGCTTATAGGTTGTTAATTTGTTGTCGAACGCATAACTGGTATTAGTTAAGGGCTCACAATTAAATCTGTATATATGTTTAATGGATTTCCTTACACAAATATAGGGTATAAGCAAAAGCTACTGGGTTCGCCCGAAACACGAGCTCTGCCCCTGAGTTGGGGGAGTCGTATTTCAGGGTATTGGCGAGTGACTAAGCATTACGGACCTACCTTTTTAATGCATAGGCCAAACGTTAAATTCTCATAAACTAGGTTGATAATTGATTTAGCTTAACAAGGTTGCTAGATTTTATGGGTTTGAGAATTGAGACTATCGCATTCTGTCCGACTATGTTGCTTGGATACGTGTTTGGGTACCCGACATGGGTGTGGATCAAAGAAGTCGGATTTGTCATCTATGTAAAGTTGTGAGCGAATTCTGTTTGTATATTCAAGTATATGAAACTCCTGGAGGACGGCGAGGTTATTGTGTCATGTGCATTAAGCTTTACTAGAGAGTGAATGCCAATCAACTATGGTTGCCGGGGTTGAAGAGAGAGTGTTCCGCTGAACTCATAGTAACAAGATTGGTTATATCCTATCTTTATTTTTTCTTCTCTGTTTCGTTCTGTGTATTGTATGCAAGACCATGACCTCTACTTGAATTAAATCACCTTGACTTAGTATAAGTTGTATTATAATCGTAGACGTCAATGTGTACATACACTGCGTTTGACTTTGTAGGTACGTTGCAGTTGGAAATGAGCCTTTCTTGGAAACATATAATGGAAGTTACCTAAGAACAACTTTTCCTGCTCTACAAAATGTCCAAACTGCACTCATAAAGGCTGGCCATGGCAATCAAGTAAAGGTCACTGTCCCCCTCAATGCCGATGTTTATGAGAGTGCTAGTAGCTTGCCATCCGGTGGTGATTTTAGAGCAGACATCCATGACTTTGTGAGCCAACTAGTCAAGTTCTTAAGCGATAATGGTTGCCCTTTTACTATCAATATCTACCCATTCATAAGCCTCTATATAGATTCCAACTTTCCGGTTGAATATGCATTCTTTGATGGAAATGCAACACCTCTAAACGATGGCGGGACAATCTACACCAACATGTTTGATGCAAATCATGATACTCTCGTGTGGGCTTTAAAGAAGAATGGGTTCGGGAACTTACCTATTATAGTCGGAGAAATTGGTTGGCCCACAGATGGGGACCGCAATGCTAACTTACAATTAGCGCAGCGTTTCAACCAAGGGTTCATGGCTCATATATCAGAAGGAAAAGGCACCCCTATGAGGCCTGGGCCTGTTGATGCCTATCTGTTTAGTTTAATTGATGAGGATGCGAAAAGTATCCAACCTGGGAATTTCGAACGTCACTGGGGAATATTCGCCTATGATGGGCGACCAAAATACTCACTAAACCTTGGCACCACAAATTCAGGATCTTTAGTTCCAGCTAGTAATGTGAAGTATTTGGAAAGGAAGTGGTGTGTGCTCAAGCCTGATGCTAAGCTTGATGACCCCCAGATTGCGCCTAGTGTTAGTTATGCTTGTGCGCGAGCTGATTGCACAAGTCTTGGATATGGGACATCGTGTGGAGGCCTGGATGCGCGAGGAAACGTTTCATATGCATTCAACAGCTACTATCAGATAAACAACCAGCTCGATGACGCCTGCAAGTTCTCAGGGCTTGGGACAATCACAAAGTCGGATCCATCTACGCCGAGTTGCAAGTTTGGGATCACGATTGAACCATACTATGGAGGTGCAGAACAAAAAATTGTCTATACAAGGATGTTGTTGTATCTGATTCTCTTGCTATGGACAATTTTGTGACGTTCTACACCTCTTTTGTCTAGCTATCTAATTTGTTTATAGAAATAGTTGTTATCCTGCAATGTAGTACCATACGCTAGTGATTTGTCTTCTTTAGAAGCTCTTTGCATGCGGAACATAATGTTTGCTTCTTTAGAAGCTCATTTCATATTGGGTTTAACTTATATATACTGACCGCATAAAAGATATTGTATTATTAATTTAGTGTATTTTATACTGTTAAGATCACTGCACGTATAATATACAGAGACAATAGAGAAATCTCTCATATATTATATTCAAGAAGTAACAAGTATATATACAAGTACATAAAGCCCTAACTATGGAAAGAATAAAAAAGGAAATCCCATAAATTTGGTGTGAATCCCTACAATTACGCTAGCTATATATATTACATAAGATTATGTCTACATTATTATCTAACACTCCCCCTCAAGCTGGAGCATAGATATTGATCATGCCTAACTTGTTACAAAAGTAATCAACTCTTTCATTCAATGCCTTTGTGAACAAATCAGTTGACTGCTCTCTTGTCTTCACGTAGCCAGTGGAGATCAAGTTCTCGTGAATCTTCTTACGAATAAAATGGCAGTCAACCTCAATATGCTTAGTTCTTTCATGATACACCAGATTTGACGCAATATGGAGGGCAGCTTGATTGTCACACCACAGTTTTGCTGGTATTGGATGCTCTAACCCAATTTCATTCAACAAATGATGTATCCACATAATCTCACATGTAGACTGTGACCTAGCTCTATACTCGGATTCTGCACTAGATCAAGATACAACACTTTGCATCTTACTCCTCCATGATACCAGGTTTCCTCCATCTAAGGACTTCTTCAAATGACAGACTTTCCCATACTCCCCCGAGCAACAAAACTGGGTGGTTGCTCCATACACTTCCTCCAGAAGATCACCATGAAGGAACGCAATCTTGATATCCGACTGATGTAAAGGCCATTTCTCGGACGCAACTAGAGAAATAAATAAGCGGACAGAAGTGAGTTTGGCAACCGGGGAGAAGGTGTCAGAATAGTCCACCCCATAAGTTTGAGAATACCCTTTCGCCACAAGTCTGGCCTTAAGTCTTGCCACAGAATTATCTAGATTAACTTTAACTATAAAGACCCACTTGCATCCCATTGGTTTCTTTCCCTTTGGTAAATCTACCAAATCCCATGTGTGGTTATCCTCTAAAGCATGTAGTTCCTCAAGCATTGCATCAGACCATCCGGAATGATTCAAAGCCTCCTTCATTGTTTTGGGTACGAAGATAAAGTCTAGAGAAGCAATCATAGATCCAGACGTAGAGGATAAGTGGTCATAAGAAAAAAAGTTAGCAATAGAATATGTCGATTTGCAAGTACGTGTACCTTTGCGAAGAGCAATAGGAAGGTCAAGGTTATCTGGAGGATCAGGCAAAGGAGGATCAGATGGTGCAGGAACTAGTGCGGGATATGTATCATTTGTCTCTCGCCTTTGCGAACAAACTTGAACAATTGGAGGTACTAAAGGCATAATAGTCGATTGGTGCTCAATAGAAGAACTGGGAGATCGAAGAGTATCATCTGATTGTTCTGTCAAAGTACGGTTAACCTGATATACTAGCTACTCATCTTCCTCCCCCTAGCTTGTAGAAATGGGAGGTGGATAGCCCAGGAAAACACACTTCATGGCCTTGGTATCCAACTTGGTAAGAGATAGTCGAACATCTCTAACATAACATGTGCTTCCAAACACCTTAGGTTCCACCGGAAATAATGACTTGTTCGGAAAAAGAACACTACAAGGCATATTACCATCGAGTACACTAGATGGCATGCGATTAATCAGAAAACAAGTCGTAGAAACCGCATAAGCACATAACTGTTTAGGAACCTTCATTTGGAACAAAAGTGCTCGAGTTGTCTCATGTAGATGCCTATTCTTCCTCTCAGCAACTCCATTTTGAGAGGTTGTATCAACACGATTGATGTAATATACCATGTTGTCTCATGTGGGACTGAAATAACTCTGACATGTATTCTTTAGCGTTATCACTCCTTAGAGTGCGTACTGAAGCATTGAATTGGGTTTTGACTTCAGCACAAAAGGCAGAAAAATGAGTAAACACTTCAGAGTGGCTCTTCATAAAGTAAATCCAAGTCGTTCGAGAAAAATCATCTACAAAAGTGATAAAATACTTATGCCCAGTTTTAGAAACAACTGGACCTGGTCCCCAAACATCAGAATGGACTAACTCAAAAGTTGACTCAACTCGCTTATTAACCCTTGGACTTAACGAGATGCAATGGTGTTTTGCAAATCGATATGACTCACAACCCAATGATGAAATATTCTGAAAGTGAGGACAGAGCTTCTTTAACAAAGGTAAAGAGGTATGTCCAAGTCAACAATGTGCTTCAAAAGGAGACACGACACTAGAGGATGCAACAGATCGTGGCTCCCATTCATCAAGGATATAGAGATCACCATATATATATCATTTACCAATAACCTGCATCGTCTTAAGATCTAGAAACTAACAATGATTGGGAAAGAACAAGACACAACAATTAAGGTCTCTGGTAATCTTACCAACAAAAATCAAATTACAGGCAACATTTGGTAGACCTAAAATAGATGACAAGGTAATAGAGGAAGTTGGTTTAACAATCTCAGATCCAACACTACTACAAGTTGATCCATTAGCTACAGTAACCGAAGATGGTGCTTTGTGTGATCGAAAGGTAGAAAAAATATTTGGATTACCTGTCATGTGTTTGGTAGCACCTGAATCAATCACCCATTTATTTGAAGAGGTGATAAGGAATGATTTATTTGACCCATCGAAAGCAGTAATAAAAGAAGATTCCTTAATTGATTTATGATATTGAAGGAATTTAAGAAACTCGTTCGAACCCAAGATTGTTGGACTAGGAACTGTAACATTATTTCCTCCTTGCTTACTGTTCATAGCCATTGTTTTTCTAACTGACAAATCTCAAAATCAAAGAATCAAAAAAGTTCTACCTCAACTCCTTAAAATAAAGCCGACCAAAGAGAGGGCAAGTTGAAGTCAACTTAGTTTGTTATGAGAAAATCAATATCAGAATCAAGACAAACTTGAAAGATTCCAAGGAGAAAATCCAGCAACATTTGACCAAACTAACCAAAGGAATAAATTAAAGGAACTCTTCCACCAAATAAAATAATACCGAGTACTTAAGAATCCCGCAATGCCACCAAAAATACACGAGTGAGAAGATCCGACAATATCTTCAGCAAGAAAATAGGACAATCGTGATTCGTTGATTATAATCACTCAAAAGGAATCAGAGGCAGATACCAACCAGAAAAACTTCAAGTTAGCAGAGAAACAACCGGAGAAACAGATAAATTGTCAAAAAAAAACCTCAATCAAATCAGAGAACCAGTCACGAAGCAAAAGAGTGGTCTGACCGAGAAAACCACCAACAATTTCGACAGAATTGATGTCGGAGACGAAAGCTGGATCTCGAATTGTCCTTCCACGCTCCCGTACGCGCCGCTGTAGTAATCTTGCCGGAAAGTTATCGCCAGCGCGTGAGATTCGCGCACGTGGAATCTGGCCACCGGATTCTGGGTTTCTACATATTGGAGGGAGGAGATTTTTCCTAGGTAAGCCGTGAGAGTTACTTTGTAACTTGGAAGAGAAGCGGCGAGGCAACAAATGAATTCCGGCGAGGCAACGAACAAATTCCGACCAAGTTACAAGCTTGACTCTGATATCATGTAAAGTACAGAGACAATAGAGAAATCTCTCATATATTATATTCAAGAAGTAACAAGTATATATACAAGTACATAGAGTCCTAACTATAAAAAGGATCAAAAAGGAAATATTACAAATCTGCTGTGAATCCCTATAATTATGCTAGCTATGTATATTACATAAGATTATGTCTACATTCATTATCTAACATGGACCAACCGCAAATATATATATGAGAATAATTTTTGGTGATGTGACAATTATTATCCCTGATAAATCAAATAACCTTACATCGATTTATAAGTTTGAAGCATATTTTAACCTTAATATGACTAATTAAAATAAAAATAAATCACTTCTTAATAACTTCATTATAGAAGATACAAAATTCGAGCAATTTTGTTACGTTCTGTCGCTGTTATGCCAAAATAAAAGATTTTACACGAGCTCCCATTCTGCAGCGTGGTGACATGATCGCTAGGGGAGTGGCGTCGTGTACAGATAAGGTTAAATCTGCAGGGTTGGTACAAATACATAGGTCCCTTTCCTTCTCTTTTGGATGAATGAGGTGGTTTAGAAGGCGCTTTTCGATATGTCGGTACAACTTTTCCAAACCAAATATTGTTTTTTTTTAAAATAAAAAATAAAATAATTTAAAGAACATGTTGGTTAAAATTAGTTTTCATTTTCAGTTTGGTTCACTTTTTCATTTTTTTTAACACCCTTACAGCTTATTTGGATGATTGTAATATATCATTTCATAATGTATCGTATTGTATTGTATTATATTGATTGTATTGTACATTATCGTTTTGATGTATACAATATTTTGATAGATTATATTGTTTGTCTTCGTTTTATTATATCATGCACCAATATGAAGAATAAACTGGCAATATTATAAAGAAAAAACAAAATACGAAGTAGAATTATTATATAAAAAGGTAGGGTAAATGATAAAATAAGATTATTTAATTATAAGGAAGAGCAAGATGAGAGGAAAAAAATAAGGTAACGACGCGAACACACCAAATGATTGTTCCATAAAGTGACACTTTTTGTCGTTACAAAACAATAAATTTAACGATACAATAAAATAAAATTTAAATAAAAATCATAACAAACATTATATGAAATAATACAACACATAACAACGATCCAACCAAGCTATTAGATTGAACTATCTTCACCATCTGTACATTACATAACCTGCCCATTCTTGTCTACGACTATAAAATATGATAATTAACTCATGCTAAAGATGGTCTGAAACTTGCCCAGAGAAGCTGGACTGGAAATGGCCGAGAGAAGTAATCAGTTTGGACAAATAGTAAAATGGTAAAACCAATCGGACGGTCACTCTCAACGTTAGTATCATCATCCTTTTCAGATATTCACAACGCGATCAAACAATTGGTTCCGAAGGGAAAATATGATCAAGCGCTTGAACTTTACAGTGCAAAAGTTCACTGCTTTTCCAACTCCCATGCAAATACCACCTTCCTTCTTCCTTCAATCATCAAGGCTTGTGCTCATTCGAAAACCCATCGATTCTTGGGCCTTCAGCTTCATTGCTATGTACTTAAAAATGGGTATTCTTCAGAATCCACAATATCTAATTCTCTTATATCAATGTATGGAAAATACTCCGATACAAAAGCTGCATACCAACTGTTTGATACAATGCCGAAGAGAGATACCATCTCCTGGAATTCCATGATAAATTGCTATTATCAAAATGGGTATTTATTTCAGTCATTGGAGTTGTTTAAGGAGATGTATGTACAGGGTTTTGCGCCAAAGCCCGAGTTAATGGCTTGCATTATATCTGCATGTGTTGAGACCAAGAATTTGAGACTAGGAAGAGCTATCCATGCTCTTACAATAATTGATGAAAGAATAGAAAATTCGATTTTCTTTCTAACTGCATTGGTAGACTTCTATTGGAAATGTCGTGAGCCCGATTCGGCTTACCATGTTTTTCAGAGAATGGAAGTGAGAAACGAGGTATCATGGACTGCAATGCTATCTGGATGCATAGCTGAGGAGTTGTATGCCAAAGCACTTGAATTATTTCGCACAATGCTGGTGGAAGATATTAAACCAAATAGAGTTACATTGACTAGTATATTACCAGCTTGTGCTGAGTTGGGTGCAGTAAAGTACGGAAAAGAGATTCATGGATATGCATTTCGCCATGGATTTGACTCGGATTCTCAATTTTCATCTGCTATTGTACACATGTATTCTCAATGTGGGGAAGCATTGTGGGGTATAAAGAAAATATTCGATCGTTCAACTAAAAAAGATGTGGTATTGTGGACTGCTATCATAACGAGCTATTCTCGAAACAAATCTAGATGTCGAGAAGCTATAGAGCTTTTCAATGAGATGCAGCTGAGTGGAATTCGACCAAATGATGTTACTTTATTGGCAGTAATCTCTGCTTGTACTAATCTGTTATCAGTATCTCATGGCCGAGGAATGCATGGCTATGTTTTTAGAAGTGGTCTTAATTCACGGTTGTTCATTGGTAACTCCCTCATAAATATGTACTCAAAATGTGGTTTTCTTATGGACTCTGCTCAAGTTTTCCAAGAGATGGCTATAAGAGATTCTGCATCATGGAGTGCATTAGTCAGTGCTTATGGGACTCATGGTTTTGGAGATAAAGCGTTGGAACTTTTTCATGAGATGAAAGAGAGTGGGATAAAGATTGATTCCATTGCATTACTTGCAGTTTTATCAGCTTGTAATCACTGTGGTCTTTTTGAGGACGGAAAGAAGCTCTTTGATGAAACGTCAAAGGATAAGAGCTTCTCAATGACTCTGGAGCTCTATGCTTGCTACATTGATCTCCTGGGAAGGGCAGGTAAGCTAGAAGATGCTAGTGAAGTCGTTAGCAGAATGCCTATGAAACCTAGCAACAGAATATGGAGTTCGCTGATTGCTTCTTGTAAATTACATGGAAGACTGGAAGTTGCAGAACATTTGGCTCACAGACTCACCAACTCTGAACCTGGAAATGCTGCTAATTTTGCTTTATTAAGCTTGGTATATGCTGAATCTGAAAACTGGCCTGGAGTGGAAGATGTAAGGCGAGAAATGAAAGAAAGAAAGCTAAGAAAAAGCTACGGGTTCAGCAGAATTGAGATAGATGAATAGATATTGTAATCCTTCTGAGCACTCAACAACTCTGAGCTGGATAGGTAGACTTTGCACCGTGACATTCACTGCAAGGGAAGAATATTGAAAAATGGGTAAATTCTAGTAATTGGCCCGTGGCACACATCTCAGAATTGCATCTATCCAAAGTATAGAGGTAAACAGTAACTGTTAGATTAGAACGTTTAGTGGGTACATTAGTTTCAGTTTTCAAAAACTAATCATGATTCAAGATTGATGCACCTTAGAGACGCTCATGCCTGCTGTCCCATGCAAGGAGTTGAGTTTGTTTGAGTTCAATGAGAAAGTATGAGAAAAGGATTATGTGATGCGCTGCTAAACATTTTGATTTGTGAGTCTTGAACAACTCGGAAGACCAGGGGCACTAAGAAATAGAGTTTTTAATCAAAATTCTTCTTATGTTTGGGTAAGTCTTTGTTCGCATATAATCCTTTAAGTTTGTTAAAGTTGAGCACATATGGTCCATTTAATACACAAAAGGAAGCTGAAAATTTAACAGCTCCGTCCCATCATGCAATGCACTTGATTCTGAAGAAGAATCTGACAGCAAGAAGCCATTCTACTATAGGTCAAATGGCTCTCCTTATACCAAATCTAGAGTGAGTTTTGACAAAAACACTTCAGATGCCTCCCCTACTGGTTCCACAAGAGCAAGTGCAGGAAGGGATAGATATGAGGGTCAGGTGGTTAAAGAGGAAAATAGATGATACAATAGAAGGCCAAGGCCAAGCCATGTTCCTTCATCATAATTGATTAATTACATTGTCCGAGCAACGATAAAGTTGTCTGTGTGTAGGCGTGTGACCTGTAGGTTACAAGTCGACCCGTGGAAGCAACTATTAATGCTTGTATCATGGTAGGCTGTCTACACCATATACCCTTTGGGGTGCGATCCTTTCCCGGATCCTGCGTGAACGCGGGATGGCTTGTGCGTCGGACTGCTCCTTATAGCTTATTACTGGTTTAGTTCTCACCGTTGTATAAATACAGCTTATCACATCACTGCGTTGTAAGTTCACTAGTTATGTGAAATTTTACTTTTTTTATTTCACATATATAAAGCTCTTACATTATTTACATGTCATAGCTATAATTGTCCGAGCTCGTTCTGAACTCAAGCTTTTCTTTTATGCTGCATCTTAAAGAACCGTTATTAATTGTAGTTAATCTGAAAACTACACAAACTAAGGTCTATCTTTTTCTTTGACGGGTAATGGAAGAAAATAAGGTGGGAAGTCGAAGAGTAGGAAATCATTAATAATAATTGAAAAGCTTTTCTTAAATATAAATTCCAACCAGAAAAATCATTTGAAAACTAACTTCTGGACTGTTTTCTTCTACTTTGTGTTGCAGGATGCAAGTGTTAGGATTTTGCACATCTATAAATTAAGGATATCTACTTCTTACAAGAAGAAGAAAAAATCTACAATGTAGTCATTAAAGAGTATTATTCAGGGGGAGATTTCTCTCTCGATAATTTGCTTTCTTTTATATTAATTTTATCATATGTAGATCAGTTGATCAAACCATTATAAACTATTATGCTTAGTTTAGTATATTTTTCTTTTGTCGTCATGATTTATCGTCCACCAAGTTTTGTATTGTTAGTTTTCGCATGCACCATGTTAATTCGATCCCAACAAGCGGTATTAGAGCCAATTGTTCAGAGTCAATGGTTGAACGAGGTTGAAGACACATTCAATGCGTGTCTAGATCAAGACGATAATGAAAGATTTATTCAACATGCTACATGTGGAGATAAATTTGCAATCACAATTGTATTCAAAACGCATGTTGCTGCATCTCTTTTGAAATAAAACTCTTTCTAACCCATGTTTTGGCCGCTTTTAACGAATGTCAGTTTTAAATCATGCCTACTTGCAACACATGAGTTCCAGTGTCAGTTTTAACTCACGCTTCTTTTTAATGCATGAGCTTCTTTTTAATGCATGAGCTTCTTTTAACCCCATGTTTATTCTTTAACACGTGGGCTCCTTTAAACCCACAATTGGGCTTCTTTTAACCAATACCAAGATTTTCGATGAAGATTATGTGAAGAAGGTAAATCAACTTTGTCAAGAAAATTCAGGCCAAGGGAAGATTGTTAGGATTTTGCCCTGAATTTCTAGTCTATTAGGACTCTTTATCTCTATTCTCTCTCGATAGTTTTCTTTCTTTTATATTAGTTTTATCATATGTAGATCAATTGATCAAACCATTATAAACTATTACACTTAGTTTAGTATATTTTTCTTTTGTCGTCATGATTTATCGTCCACCAAGCTTTGTATTTATTAGTTTCCGCATGTACCATGTTAGTTCGATCCCAACTATTTAAGTTTCTGTTTATGCATATGTTAAACTTAGAAGGATTATATGTGCCAGAGTACATGAAAGGGACAAAATAGACCACTTCAAAAATAAGGGACAATTTTGGTTAAAGCACTCTTAAAATTCTGCCTTTTGCACAAAAATCAAGCTCGGTCCAAGAGGATTAAGGATGTGATATAATTATTGAATGCTATAGAATGATCCTTCCCCTTTTTTGGTGTGTGTGGGGGGGGGGGGGGGGGGGGGGGGGGGGGGGGGGGAATTAGGATTACAAAACCAATTCTCCCATAAAGAATATAAGCAAGCTGGTGATTTTATTCCAGAGAATTGCTACACAAGAGAGAATTGTATCCTTTCAGTACAGCAATACAATCAATACATCAATCGACATCCAGAATCCATATGCAGAAGAACAGCTAAAGATCCACCTTCGCTAATGAGTGTGGCTCTTTGGATTACATTCCAAAATTGAGTCGAACTCTTACCTGATGAACAAGGAAATCACGTAAGTATAATGATTTTGAAGATGGCCACATTTGCTCATATGTTAATAATGTAGCACATCATAATTTCAAAAATACTCCTCAAATAACTCGATGACATTGCAATATGGCTCATTTGTCAATAATAATCTCAAAAATACTCAAAGAACTCAGTCTTCTAGTCCTTTTAATCCTCCCCACCACCCCGCCAAAATTACATGGCTTTTCTGCATAAGCAGTGTTAAGACTTGGAGAGATAAAAGGAACAAAGAGAACAGTGTTGGGAAAGATAACACAGAGGCTGCTGTACAGTAAAAAGGAAGTTATAAGACATATGCCTGATTGCAGGGAAGAAATTATGCCTAGGCTTCATGATACAGTAATATCCTTCACACATAATTCAACTTTGAAGATAACAGTTTTGGTATTAGCTGCAGCATCCAGTGGTTATATGTTGACAACAAAATCATATCGGAAAAAAATCCCAGTTTGGACACTGAAATCTAGATGTTCAATTTATTGAATCCAAAGAAGATAGATTCTGAATTGAGCTTTGATTGGCAACAGTAGTACAAATTACCTATCAGTTATGCAAACAAAACTGAAACAAATCGGGCATTAAATTGGTAGCAAGATAAAATGCTGATTAGATCGCTGCTTGCAACTCCGCTCCACATTTTGAATCTGAGAACTTGCAGAATACAGTGTAATGTTGTCACTCGGGGGCAGGTAAAGTGTGTGCAGTTCCCATTATCTAGCTTAATTTCAGGGAATTAAGCTATTCGGTAACGAAAACTTCCCTCATATCCTCAGGAAGTTCCAATCTAAGGTACTTTCACAATGTATTTAGTCTGGTCCTATGTTTGTATCAACTCTTCATTTGATTTGACGACAAATCTAAAGGTGTATGACATGATTTATATGAGTACAGATATTTTGTGTTCAAAATGCACTTTGCTAAAAATGAAGAAACGCTAATCAACAACAACAAACCCAGTGTAATCTCACATGCGGGGAAGAAATGCTAATCGGAAGCACAAAAAGAAATACTTAGATGCTTGCACCAGGGGTGTATGCAGCCCTATAACACCGGGTTCAATTGAACCCATAAGTTTCATGTGACATGAAGTACAAATTTATATACAAGAAATTCACTAAAATAGCAATAAGTAGATATGAACCCATCACTTTAAGGATATAAGTTCAGTGGTAAAAACCTCAAAGGTTGAACCTATAGAGTTTAAATCTTGGATCCGCATCTGGCTTGCACCACAATGAATATCTTAAATTTGTAAACACCACAAACTTTAGAAGATAAGCAAAAGGTCTGCAAATACCTAAAATTTGTGCCCAAACTTTCTGCTCTAATTAGCATTGGCAGACACTCCCGTCTTACTGTCAGTCTCAGAGCTGGATTTTGGTGGAGGTACATAAATTCTAGCTCTTTTCAAAATTTCAGAAACAACCCAGTGCTTACGCTTGCTCAATGGTCTCGAATGATCTAACTTTACCTGAATTTACAAATTTCATTAAATAACTCCACATCTTATTCAAATTTAAGAACAAATCAAGCTAGCAACTTTCCAGAGAGAAATATAAGAAAAAATTATAATTTACATACGCGGTCGCCGATGTTGCATTCATCGTTCTGGTCATGAGCCATGAATTTAGAGGTGCGCTTAACATAGCGATTATAAAGCTTGTTGTGGAAGAGTCTATCTACAGCCACCACTACTGATTTCTGCATTTTGTTTGACACTACTGTTCCCACCACCGGCTTCATCCTTCCTCCGCCGCCTTAAACCCTACCGACTACGGTGCAGAACCGGAACTAGCCCCATTTTTGCCTATTTAGTTCTTTAGCAGGACTGAATTTCTGTTTTTGCTTCCTTAACCTCGTAACTTAAGGATAAATGTCAAAGTAGTCCCAAACTTTTTGAAAATTCAAGGGGCGATACACATTTTTTATTTTTCCTTCTCTTACTTTAGGCTGCAAAGTGGGCTGGGCCTAGCTCGGGACCGGCCCGCGATCCATGTGGGCTTTTGGGCTAAACGGGCCGGCCCGTGGCGGTTCAGGGTTGGCGGGCCTATGAGCCCATATGGGGTGGGCCTTACCATTTGAACCGTGAGCCTGGGCCCGTTAAGCCCGGGACCGACATGCGAGCCTAGGCCAGTTCAACTGGGCCAAACGTGCCCAACGGCTCTTTTTTTTTTGGGGAAAAGTGCACGGTTAGCCACTAAGAAAAACTGTCTTTATTTTAAAGCCACTGTTTAAAATGTCATTAGTCTTTAGCCACTACTTTAATAAACTTTAATTGTCCGGACGGAAATACCCTTCTGCTCATGTCCTTAACTTTTGAACATAACTTCAGGACTACATGTTCTTAACTTTTGAACTTGTAACTCTAAGTTCAGGATTTCAGGACTACATGTCCTTAACTTTTGAACTTGGAACTCTAAGTTCAGGACTCCAAGACTACATGTCCTTAACTTTTGAACTTGTAACTGTAAGTTAAGGACTGCCTATCCTTAACTTTTGAACTTGTAAGTCTAAGTTAAGGATTGCATGTCCTTAACTTTTGAACTTGGAACTCAAACTTCAGGACCAAGTGTCCTTAACTTTTGAACTTGTAAGTCTAAGTTAAGGACTGCAAGTCCTTAACTTTTGAACTTGTAACTGTAAGTTAAGGACTGCATGTCCTTAACTTTTGAACTTGTAACTGTAAGTTAAGGACTGATTGTCCTTTACTTTTGAACTTGTAAATGTAAGTTAAGGACTGAATGTCCTTAACTTTTGAACTTAACTTCAGGACTACATGTCCTTAACTTTAGAACTTAACTTCAAGACTTCAAGACTACATTTCTTAACACAATTATCTTTGTCCTCAATTTTTTGTCTTTTTACCTTATTTTTCCTAATTATCTGTTGTTAAGAAAATATAAAAGTCACTTCTTTTAGAAAACCAAAAGTCACGTCCTCCCACATATGTGATTATTATGAGTGAATGGTTTACTATGCAATTCAACTCCTAAGAGCAGACACAAAAGAAATTGAGAGGCTTATAAAATTTATATGATTAATGCAATTCGTTTCTTCTGTTCAAAATTGGATTTCACATATGAAAATAATGGAAAGACTCATACAAACGCCAGAACCCCATTGCAAAAGGAAAAGTAGAGCTGTAAGGAATGAATCTGAAAATGGCATATTTCCGTTTGGGAAGAAAAGGGTAACACTGTCTTTTCATAGTAATTTTAATAGACTAGTGGCTACTTTTGCTCAGCATTAAAAATGCTGGATGAAAAGTAAATACCACTTTAAAAAGTGGCTACCCCATACAATTTTTACTTTTTTTTTAATAAAAAAAATTATTTAAAAAATGGCCAACGGTTAGAATTTTAAAAACTAGTTGTTGGCCTCTTAATTTAGCCATTTGACCCCCAAACTTTGTTTTAACCCCAAACTTCTTATAATTATACTTTTTCCCTATTCTCAACTATAAATACCCTCTCATTCTTTTTCATTTATACTCGCAAAATCATCAATCTCTCTCTAATTTTCTTCTATAATTGCTTACTTTATTATTACAATTTGTGAAAAATTGTGAAGTTGGTGAATTGAAGTATTCAAGTCTTCAACATTATACAATTTTCAAGAAGTTGTTCGTCAATTCAGTAAACTCGTTCCAACTCTTAAGTTTTAATATTATAGTTTTGTTTGTTTTAGTTTGTATAATTATAATTAGTATGGCTTTTTCTTTGAAAAATGTTTGGTGGTAAGGGAAAATCTAAAATCGGTGAATCTAGTGGCTAAGCTACTACTCCTCCCCCGGCTCCCCGACCCAGACTTGTTACCCGTCCTCCTCCACATGTTATTCTTGATAGTGATAACCCTCGTTTTCAATTTACCGATAGTCAATTTATACATGATATTACACCAGGTTCACAATTAAATGATGAATATATGAATACTCTTTTTAGTAATCCAACTATCGATGAAAATTATGAGGAAAATTATGATTTAGATGAAACGCAACATGATTTAAATGATACACCTACTAGTCCTGTTATTAACCAAACTGATAATAATCTAAATGATGCCCGGCTGACTCTCCTGTAATAACCCCTACTTTTAATAGACAACCTTCTAAACGGTGTGAAACATCTCTTGTTTGTCATTTTTTTACTCAACTAAGAGATAAAAATAAGGCTAAGTGTAAAACTTGTGGGCTCTTGATGGCTCATAAATTTACTGGAGATCGTGGCGGTACGGGTAGTTTAACTAGACACTTAAAGAAACACCCTAATGATAAAGCTAGATGACTTCAAATGAAATCTAGACAAGAGGGGACAAGTGTAGGTGCTCAGGTTAACCCTAGTACCGGGTCAAATCTAGTTCAACCAGGAATTAACATTGTTACCGGTGGCATTTTATATTACGATTCAAATAAAGATCGTGAAGAATTGGCAAAAATGGTTACTGTTATGTGCTTACCCTATAGTTTTCCCTATAACCCTCACTTTGTCCATTATATTAGAAGAGTTTTTAATCCTACTTATAAAGGATGGCCTCGCACAACCGTAAAGGCTGATATTTATAAATATAAACATGAATATGAACAATATTTGCGCTATTTATTTACTCATATTAGTAATCGCGTTTCTATTACTACTGATATTGGTAGGAGTGGTAATGACTGTGATTATGTTACTGTTACCACTCATTGGATTAATGAGGAATGGATAATGCAAAAGCGCATTATTGCTTATAGAATAATTAATTCACGTCACACAGGTAAGTTTATTGCTAACACAGTTGCAGATATTTGTAGATATTTTTGCATTAGAGATAAAATAATGGCAGTTTCAACGGAAGCGGTGATGAACAAGCTTCTTTTCCGCCACCACCAATGAAAATTCCTCCGAACCTTGAAGGATTTGTGAAATTTGTCAGAGATACTATGTAGATTAATATGTAATTTGTATTTTGGCACATCTTTATTAGTTTCTTTTTTCTTTTAATGGTGGTATTAGCACCTTGTTGTGCTCATTCCATTGGTGGGAGGAAGACTAAGAAAGATATTGCCATTTTTTAAATGTCGTATGAATAAAAATTATAAGACATTTCCTTGAATATTTGTTTACATTTTTTTTGTGTTTAAACTTGAATTACAAGATTTAAGTCATAATTATATAATATAATTTACAATAAATTGCCTTAGATAATATAATATAATTACATAAAAAATTTAAAAATAGCCAACGACTATAATTTCAAAAACTAGCCGTTTGGCTTTTTAAAAAAATAGCCATTTGGCCCCCAAACTTTTTATAATTACACTTTTCCCTATTCTCAACTATAAATACCCCCTCATTCTTTCATTTTTACTAACAAAATCATCAATCTCAAACTCAAATTGAAGTCTTCAAGTCTTCACTCATCTCTCATTTCTCAAACTCAGATTATCAATTCAAGTTAAATCATGCCCGGTGATTCTAGAGTTAGCCCATTTGTTCGGGAACACTATATTGTGGTAGAAGAAATTGAAGAATTTTACATAGTAAAGTGCAAGAATTGTGGTCGCGTCTACACTTTGCGTCCAAAGTTGGCAGGCACGGGCTCTTTAAGGAGGCATATAATAAAGAGTTGTCTTGCGCGTTCTCCACACATTCGTATTTAAGATTTTAAGTTTATTTCAAACAATTTGTGTCATTTTAAAATTATTAGACGTATTATGCTTAATGTTGTAGTTTGTTAAATTAATTTGAAGTATTATTATGCAATGTTAGTGCAAGTTTGAATGATCTCTTTACTATTTTTTTGTGTTTAAATTTGAATTACAAGATTTACAAGAAATTGCCTTAGATAAAAAAAATAAAAAATTAGCCCGAATCATTTAGGCCCATTTAGGCATGTGAGCCTGACCCACTTAGCCCGGACCCATGTGGGCTTAGGCCCACAGTGGGACAATTTTACCCATTAGGACAGTTTGGCCCGAGACCGCTTGAACCCGGCCCGCCTGAACCCGAACCCGTTTAGCCCAACCCGTTTGGCCCATTTGGCCTAGACCCGGCCCACATTACAGCATTATTCTTACTTTAGAATCTACGTTGTACCTCCTTAATTTATTGTGGATTGCAATAACTCCCTTATATAATAAAAAATGAATCTTTTCCTTGAATGTGTTAGAGAACTTAAAATGTGACGTGACAGACATCTTTCTTCATGGTAGTAGGTGTCATTTAGCAAATGTATGGAATTTAAGTAGAGATTTAATTTGTCTAGTACTTAAGTACTATGAGAAAATACATGACATTGATAGTTGAATATTACATATTGAGAATATCATATAATAATTTGTATTTGATTATGTTAGCTGCTATGGATTTGAAGATTGAGCTTAAGGAAGAAGACATGCAAGAGCAGACAACACTGAGAGAAACTGAATCTGTTATTGAGAAGAAAGAAAAATGATACAGTCGTATATTAACAAACTAAGAGTACAGATATTTATATGTGCTTCTAACTAACAACTAACTACCTTTATTAACTAACTAACTAACTAGTTAATGAGTACAATAACAGTTAAATGTGGTTAAGTATCAGCTTGTTGATTCAATCCTTAAACACTCCCCCTCAAGCTGATGGCTGGTACACATTCTTCAATCCAAATATATTCAACAGATACTCATGTTGAGCTTTTCCAAGACTCTTAGTTAGTAGATCTGCCAGTTGATCTTCGGTATGTACATATTCAGTTTTCAACACCCCTTCACACAACTTTTCCCTTACAAAGTGACAATCAATGTGAATATGCTTCTCTCGTAAAAGATTGGATTTGCAGCAATTTGAACTGTTGCCTTGATGTCACACAATAGCTTCACATGGAGACTGACTTTGATTCCTAGTTCTGCATATAACCCTATCAACCAAGTGATCTCTGCTGCACAGGAAGCCATGCTCTTGAATTCTGCTTCAGCTGAGCTTCTGGAGACACCGAGACAGTGCTTTGCTTCTTGGATTTCTAGGATACCAGGGCATTTCCAAACTTCACCAGATATCCAGTTACTGATCTTCTTATTTGCACATAAGCACCCCAATCAGAATCACAATAGCCAGTCAAATTCTTTGAGTCTTCTGCAAGCATAAGCAATCCCAAACCAGGTGCCTGCTTTATGTATCTCATTACTCTTGATGATGCCTCCATATGAGAGATTCTAGGACAATGCATGAACTGACTCAAGACATGTACCACAAAGGAGATATCAGGTCTGGTCATAGTTAGATACAATAATTTCCCAACTAGTCTTTGATAGACACCAAGATCTCTAAGCACTTCATCAGTGGTGGCATTTCCTTTCCTGAAGGATATATCATATTCTACAGTGGTTAGTTTTTGGTTGAGCTCCATAGGTGTGCTAGCTGGCTTTTCTCCACTGAGGTCTGCTTCAGAGATCAACTCTAAAGCATATTTCCTCTGGCTCATTAGGATCCCCTTATTTGACCTTGAAAATTCAATTCCCAAGAAAAACTTGAATTCTCCCATATCCTTCATTTTGAACATGCCTTGAAGATCTAACCTTGTATCACATAACATCTTGTGGTTGTTGCCAGTAATTAGAATATCATCTACATACACAAGTATGATCACAATATCATTCTCAACTCTTCTAACAAACAGAGAATATTCATAGTGACTCTGTTGAAACCCCATATGTAAGAGTGCTTTTGTAAGCTTTAGATTCTACTGCCTAGGTGATTGCTTAAGGCCATACAAGGATTTGTGGAGTTTGCATACCTTCTGAGTAGCAAACCCCTCAGGCAAAATCACGTATACTTATTCATCTAGGTTACAATTGACAAAAATATTATGTACATCCATTTGATAGATGTACAATGCTTTGAGGCAGCAACGACAACAACAGATCTCACTGTGACTATCTTGGCCACTGGTGAGAAAGTTTCTCCATAGTCCAAACCTTCTCTTTGACTATGACCTTTAGCTACTAGTCAATCCTTAAACCTCTCAACTTCACATGTAGCCTTATATTTGATCCTAGACACCCACATACAACCAATAGGTGTCTTTCCGGGAGGTAGGTCTACAACATACCATGTGCAGTTATCCTCCCAGACATGTAACTCAAGTTGCATGGCTTCTATCCACCTAGGATCATATGCAGCTTCCTTGAAAGAAAATGGTTCTGAAACTACTAAGTAAGCTGAGATTGCTTGTCAGTAAGTATGGGAGAGATGACTATAGTTCACATGTGCAGAGATAGGAAAGTTGCACTTAGTGCCTTTAGTCTTTATAACATAGTCTTGTAGCCAAATAAGAGGCTTTCTTAGTATGGAAGATCTTCTATAGCCTGTGGGAGGTTCATCACTGACTGCATCAGAATCAGGAACTTTAGCAGCAAGTTCAGAATTGTTGAGTGCAGCAGTAGGCTCAAAGGTGTCAAGTGTCTGCATATGCTCATCTGGTGAATAAGTTGCATCAGATGTCTGTTGTAACTCATGGCGGGAAGTTAACAACCTCTTAATTCAAGGATTATGACATTTTGAGGAACTAGTGTTGTAGTGTTCTCATGAACCTCTAGGGAGAGTAAATCCAAAATAAGAAACACATGATTGCCATATGACTTGACATGTTTGAAAGGAAAAACATCTTTCTTGAATATTACATTTATGCTCACTAGAAATATTTTTTACTGCAGTTCATACAAAAGATAGTCGTTTTGTGTTGAAGAGTATCCCAAAAGAAAAGCAGGAACAACCTTAGGTGAGAACTTGTCTAGTACTCTAGGAGTGGCAACATAACTCGGGCAACCAAAAACTCTCAAGTGAGACAAAGAAGGAGAATGCAAATAAAGAATCTCAAAAGGTGATTTCTATTCAATCACTTTAGGAGGAAGTCTGTTCAATATATATACAGCAGTAGTAACACACTCACCCCAAAAATTTCAAGGTACAGAAGCTTGAAACCTGAGTGTCATTGCCATATTTAGAATAGTTCTATGTTTTCCTTCTACAACACCATTCTGTTGGGGTATATACACACATGAACCTTCATGCATAATACCATGACTAGATAGCAAACTTTTGAAATTAGTACAAAAAAAATCACTTTCATTATCAATTCTCAAAGTCTTAATTGTTGTAGAGAATACATTTCGAACTTAAACAAGAAAATTCTTTAGCACAACATAAGCTTCAGACTTGGAGGTTAGCAGAAAATCCAAGTATATATAGTATAGTCATCTACTATAGTAACAAATAACCTTCTTCTATCATGAGTGGGACATATGTATGGTCCTCAAATGTCACAATGAAATAATTCAAATATGAACTTAGTTGCAGTATTACTAAGCTTAAAAGGAAGTTTGGCTTGCTTGGCTAGTGGGCATACAATACAGTGATGGTTGTCACTAGAAGTCGGATTATTTAACTTGTCTACTCTTCTTATTACATCTAAGGGAGCATGTCCCAATCTCATGTGCCACAAACAACTTGAGTCTGCAAGAGAAGAAGAAGCAGTAGTTGTAGATGCACTTTTATTTAAAATTTGAGCTAAAAACTGTTATGAGATACCTCTTTTAAGCACATAAAGTCTATTCTCCTATCTACCAATCCCCTTCATACATGTCCACTGTAAAGATCCTGAAAAATATAAAAGTCAAGAAAAAATCCTACCATACACTTTAGTTCCTTGGTGAGTTGTGAGATTGAGAGTAGATTGAACTTAAAGTATGGAATGTAGAGTACATTAGAAATCTTCGGATTATCCAACACAGATATGCTCCTTGTGTGTGAAATTAACATTGCATTACCATTAGGGAGATGAACTATATTTTTCTCTATTGTAGAAAATGACTTAGGTGTTTGTAGTAACTCAAGTCTAGATGTCATGTGATTTGAGGCTCCAATGTCAATTATCCAGTCACTATTGACACACTGAGACACAAATGCATTCACATGAATTAGAATACTTGCAACAACTATTTTGCTAGATGAGCTAAAACCTTCTGCACTTTCTTTGGAGAGCATTTGAACAATCTGTTGGTATTGCTCCTGAGTGAAAAATGGTTATGTCTGTGTCATTTGTGGTGTCACACCAGGGTTCAACTGATTTGCACATTTGCTGCAAGTTTTGAATTACCTGCAAAATTAGCATAGAGTCCAGGTGCACTTCCTTTCTTCTTAGACTTGAAATCTGGTGGATAACCTATCAACTTAAAATAATTTTCTTTAGTATGCCCTTTGTAACGACAATATTCTCACTGAACATTGTTCTTTCTCTGTCTATAACCTCCACTTGTGACATTTGGACCTTCATTGCCATACAAAGCAGTGCTCTCTAGACCATTTGCAAGTTGTGTAACCTGAGCCATGCTACCATATTTCTTTGACTCTCTTAATCAACAAGTAGTGAATAAGCCTTGTTAATAGTAGGCACTTGAGTCATCGTCATAATTTGACTTCTTGACTGTGCATAGGAGTCATTCAAACCAGTGAGAAACTACAGCAGGCTTTGAGCCTCAAAGTGTTGAGCATACTAGGGTGGGCATTCGGTACTTCGGTTCGGTATTTTATAATTTCGGTACGGTATTTCAGTATTCGGTTTCTCAATTGTGTATACCAAATACCGTACCAAAATATTTCAGTACGGTTCAGTATTTATTATTTTGGTTCGGTATGATTCGGTACGGTTTCGGTTTAATATCCGGTCTTATTTCGCATTCAAGATGCATGACATGTTGAACAAAATGAATTTTTCTCGCTGATTTTCAGGTGATGCAGAAAGGCAACTGATGAATCTAAAACCATCACAGCCTCTCAATTTATATAGATTTTCCATCATCGGGCTTTTCTGAAACCAAACATTGAACTAAATTTTGAAGATGACAAACTAAAATCAAACTTCATCTGTGCCAAAACAGAAGTGGACGTATCCTTTTTTTTATTTATGGAAACAGATACTACATCACTTTATTTCTTTAGTTCAACTACACATTAAAACTTTCATCAGCATTAAAACAAACACCTCGAACCAGAAGCTATAGTTAACAAAGATAAACAAACACCAGAATACCATATGTGTCAAAACAGAAAAGGCAACCAGAACAAAATACCTAATGCAAACAGACTTAACATTCTGCAGTTAACACTTAACCGTTTGCTAATTTACAGAACATATTAGCAGTCCAAACTGAGCATCCAAAGACCAAAATACAGCTAAAATGCAACTAATTAACAGTCCAATTGTTACTGAACAGTTACAGAAAAAGATCCTCACACGGTACAACACTTAACAGTTAACAATATGCTAATTTGGAGCACTAAAATGGAGCAGAAATGCAGAATAGAAATTTTTCACTGTTGGGACAGCACTGTAGCATCATTAACAGGCTGCAAATCTTCTCTGAAAATGGCCAACCGAGCACGGGGCATGATTGCACTTGAACCTAAACGATATTTAAATCATAAGTTAGAATTTTATTGTTTTATGATAATAAAACAAAACTACAAAAGAATATCACCAAACAAATAGTGTATTAAACTTTACCACTCAAGTTGCAAGTTGCAACTATACATCAATCAATGCTAGTAGTGCTTCCATTATTTCCCATATCTAAAGATAATTCGACCAAATATGTCAATGACAAACAATTATGATATATTATTTTGAACTAAAATACACACAAAATATTAAAGCTTACCAAGCTCGAGTTCCTCAAGATACTTCAAGTCTTCTTCAATATTAATGAGATTCTTCTCTTCTCTAAGCCAATCTTGAACACAAATAAGAGCTTGCACGCATTTAGGAGTCAATGAACTTCTTGCTCAAATTTCCAAAGTGATCCTTCATCACCTTGGCAAGATTGAAAATTTATATTTGGTTGATTTTTATCTTTATTGATGTTAGGTGTGTATTGTTTACATCTGTTCAAATGATTTTTCAACCCGCTTGTTCCATTCTTAGAGAAGTAAGCAGCCAAAGCTTGCTTACAATATTTACACACTGCTTTACCAACTCCATTTACCTCTACTTATCAAAATGATTCAAATACTCGGATCTAAGTTGCATGGCCTTTCTTTTCTTAGAATCTTGAGTATCAATGGTGTTGGCGTTGCTATCTTGAGTAATAGGTAAGCTTTCACTTGAACCGGCAACATTGTTTAAACTTTCATCTGCCATCTATACAAATAGAGATAGTATAAGATTGTATGATCCTAAATTTATTTCCATGAGTTCATCACATGAATGCACAAATTCTACTTGGTTAGATCTTGATAGTTAGGTTGTTCTCCTTTTAGTTCAGTACATGAATGCACATAGATTGTCAAAAATACCATTGATATTTTATCTCAGAATGGGACATAACAAAGAACTAAAGATGGGAAAATACAGTTGTTTCAATGAATTTGTTGTCTTGTAGTTCAGTCATATTTGTCGTCTTTGTACTAATTATGTCATATTAATCATGATGGTATATCATTGTACAAGCAACATATCTCTATTACATACTATCAAATGAAGGTTCATATACTGTCCTTATTTTAGATCTTTTGTTATAACATTTGGATGTACTTTTCGACTTGAAGGTAATTTCTTCTGTGTTACTCTAATTTTCATACTACTATGACTAAAAATAATGTTCACTTTGTGAATTAGGGTTCTTGTTAGCGGGATTATGGCAGTGAAATTTTCTGTATTTGGTTGTTGAGATGTGGGTTCCCACGGAATTGGGTGTTTGGATTACTAATTAAATTTATCATCAGAAAAATAAAAAGATGCAAGGCAGCAACAACATACAAATATCAACCAATAAGGAAAACAAAAACTTGGCATTTTACTAGTTGCCAAATGATCGAATTCACAAAATATAAAAAGAAATCTCAAACAATCACAAACGAAAGATCATAGAAAATTCATATAAACCTGGCCGGAGCGTTGAGCTTCAAAATAATCCAATGATTGAGTGAGGAGTGAGGAGAGAGGAGTCGGAACTCGGAATCACCAACGCGGCAATGCTAGACGCCCAGATCGGAGACGAAAATGGTGACTCTATGACTGCCTAACTCTGAGGGAGTGAAAGTGTGGCTGCATTTTCACACCAAATGACAAAAACCAAACAAGGAAAAATGAAATTAAAGATGGTAAAAATTGTATATACACAAAGAAAGAAAAGGGGAATTAGAAGATTGAGATGGTGTTTACTTAAAAGTTCGGTATATTCGGTATTTCGGTATACCGAATTTTTAAAATTGTAATACCGAGAACCGAACCGAAATACCGAAATATCGTTAATACCGAATTAGACTGAAATACCGAAATAATCGAAACCGAAATACCGAATTATTTCGGTTCGGTTCGGAATTCGGTTTTTCGGTTTTTATGCCCACCCCTAGAGCATACTATTTAGACTCAGGACATGGACAACCCGGGCAAGGCATTAGAGCATCAAAATCATCCCATAAATCTTTTGGTTTTGAGAAGTAGTCTGCTATAGTCATGGTTCCTTGAGTCAAATTGTGCATTTCTCTATGAAGAAACAATACTCTAGAACCATTCACTTTGTCAATTTTTCTTTTGGATCATTCCACACCTTGTGAGCACTAGATTTATATAATACACTACTCAACAAACCAGGCATAACAACATTCATTATCCAAGACAATACAACAACATTAACCTTTTCCCACAAATCATGAAGCTCTGGTTCGAACGTTGATTTTGGAAACCTTCCATAAACAAAACCTAACTTACTTTTGCCTAACAGACCAATTCTCATAGCACGACTCCACAAGACATATTTATCAGACATAGTCAATTGAATAGAGACTAGAGAACTACCTAGTGTGTCAATTGGTTGTAGGTACAACAGGTGATTATGATCGATAGAAGGAAATGACGAACTAGTTGGGGCAGAGTTGCCAAAAGTGCCATTAGCTGGAGTGTTAGCTATTGTATTGTTGTCTTAATTGCCAATCGCCATTGTTGACTGCAACTTTGAAGAAAAAATTGCAAAACCTAACTTCGATTTGCGATTACTCTAAGACAATTCTGCACCTAATTTTGCAAAATTGAAGTAACCTAGAAGCAGAGAAGATAATTGAAGGACGATGATAGTCTAGATCATTGTCGGTGGCTCTGATACCATGTTAGCTGCCATGGATCTGAAGATTGAGCTTGAGGAAGAAGACATGCAAGAGTAGACAACACTGAGAGAAACTTAATATGTTATTGAGAAGGAAGAAAAATGATACAACCGTATATTAACAAACTAAGAGTTCAAATATTTATATGTGCTTCTAACTAACAACTAAGTACCTTTAATAACTAACTAACCAACCTAGTTAATGACTACAATAGCACTTAACTGTGGTTAAGTATCAGCTTGTTGATTCAATCCTTCAATAGATTAAATAGATGAATTTGTTCTTTTTACCGATTAAAGTTGTGTATAACACTAATAACATTTCCAATGTAATTAGTCCTTACCCTATATTGTGCATGTAGTCCGTACCCTACCTTATGCATATAGAGAGTCTATCTCCGATAGACTATTGGTTCAAGAATAGTTAAACAATATTTTATTATTGTCGGAAAAAAGAAGAAGAGAGAGATAAATTGGAATAATATGGAATAATAGGGTGAAAGTGTAAAGGGGTCTAATATCAGGCCAGAAACGGCCTAATTGTTTTATGGGGAATAAAGTAGAGCTGCAAAAAAAAAATGGAATATATATCGACAGATAAAGAAAGCTAAGTTTATCTCAGAAACAGACCAAAATCCGTTATCCCCATTTTTCTCCCGCTAGGCTCGCTTCACTCAAATTGGTCCCATCACTTCTCCAATATTGACAATTCCACCTTCAAATTATCTTCACTACCAGATAAACACCACTCTACTTTTTTTCTTTTGGGGTTCCATTTTCTTTTTATTTTCTAGCCCTTTGTGTTAAATTTATCTTCTTGAATGGTCTCTTGCACATTGTGGTTGCTTTGTCACTAAATGCTTGAATGGTCTTTTTTAACAAAGTAATATGCAGATTCTTGAATTGAGTTTATACATTTTTATTGCTCTATGAGTCTGAAAAATGTGGTCTATTATACATGTCCTTAATGAGCACTTCAATGGTCTTATGTCAAAATTTATTATCTTTCAAGGAAAGTACTAGCTCTTTTAACTCAGTATTTCTGTATAAAAATTCAATTTCTGTTAGTTGGAGGAGGAGGAAATCTTTTGGGGTTACTCCAAATGCAAAGAAAAAGCAGTCAAAGAAGAAAAGTTGGTGGAGAAAGTTCTTTCTTGAAGATGATGGGAATTGGTTGGGATTAAAGGATGAGGATTTGCTTGATGGACTTGAATCTGAAGGCTTAGGTAGTGATGATGATGATGAGTTATCAGAGAATGAAAAGTTTGAAGCTTGGAAAAGACGAGCCGAGGCGATAATGGAGTTAAGGGAAGCACAAGAAGATATAAAGAATGAGGAGAATAAGAGGTGGGAAGATTGGCTTGTGGATGGAAGTAGAGTTGATTTAGGTAATGGTTCATCTTGGGTTTCAGATTCCAATGACACCATTGGAAAATCTGAAGATAATGAAATACAGGAAGATCCTAGTGAAGATATACCTGGAAGGGGTTTAGTTAAATCCGTGAGGGATATGATAATCGGTATGGAAGACGATGATATGCTATATGAAGATCGGATTTTTCAGTATGCTTCATTTAACTCTGTGAGTGCATTTATTCTAGTGCTGTGCTATACACTTCAATTTACTTAGTTCTTATTCTCATTCAAACTAGTTTCCATTGGTCTGAGATGAGTTTATATTGAGTAACATGGTCAATGAGGATTCATTAGCCGACCCCAATTAGTTTAAGATTGACGCGTAGTAGTAGTAGTTGTTGTTGTTTTCAAGTTAGTCTCCATAATCTTTTAGTTTCTATAATCTTTCTATCTGCTCTATAGTTCAACTCATTGTCAACCTATAGGCAGATTAGTTTAGGTGAAAATTTTGAGAAAACCTATTAGAATATAGGATAGCTAGGTCCAAGAATTACATATGCGAGAGCTCCTTGTAGTTCACTAGCTTGTACACTAAACATATGGTAATAGAGTATTATCGATATCTCAAAAAAGGTTGATGTAATAGCTAATGCTACCAAAATGGAGTATCAAGATTAAGGAGCTTCTGCAAGTCAATTTGTTTTCCTTTTCTTTGTTATGCTTGATTAGAAGGGGAGCCTTGAAGCAGTGTAAAGTTGTCGGTCATGGGTTCTAGCTGTGTGGTTGTGTTTGGGTAGACTGCTTACATCACACCCCTTGGAGTGCGACCCTTCCTCGGACCTTGTGTGCACGCGTGATGCTTTGTGCACCAGACTGCCCTTTTTTTGTTATGCTTAACTAATTCTAAAGTTTATGAATCTAGAAACATCCAACACATCTGATATTATCACGTTCTTAGCACTGAGAATTCCCAAACTTCACATCTGCAATGTACTCTTTAAGCTTCTTATTAGAAGTTATTGTTCTCTTCCCGTTGCAGGCTAAGTTTTTGGCAGTGCTGATAATTGTCCCATGGGCTTTGGATTTTGTAGTTCATGATTATGTTCTTATGCCGTTTCTTGACAGGTAACTTCTGTTTGGTTTTGTTTTCATTCCTTTTGGTTACATATCTGAAGAGATATGTTTGATCTTTTGTACCTAACCAAACATGTTTTACTACCAAATGTTTTCATATATTTCTTTTGCTAAGACCTGATAATGATGGTACCACTGTAGGTAACTAAACCATTCTCTGTTACATAAATGATTGATTAATGGCCAAATTACCATTTCCCAAAGGATCTACTGTGAACTATAAAAGCACCATAACATGTCATTTAGATTGTTCAAACTCTAGAAGTCCAATGGCAACAGAATCATGTGTCCACATGCAGGATGAAAATGTTGCTTCATTGGTTTCTTTCAATATCTTTTAATTCCGATAACAACCGTAATGTCTGGGCCAGCTTGCGCGCACGTCGACTAATTCCACAGGATATTACTGCCCACCAGCACCCGGTACCAGGTTACTCTGTCCCGGCTTTGACAGATGGGAAGAAATCATCTTGTAGCCTCCGCTGGGATTTGAACCTGAGACCTCATGTTCTGAACCCACTTCAACTTACCACTAGGCCACTTCCTTGGGTGCTAAATCTAACATATCTTCATATTGATGCCATTATAAATGTTTCAGAGAAAATGGTAAAGCTCTGTTCTTCGTGGTGTTAAGTTAACTCCTGATCTTTCTGACTGCATAGAGATGCCTTCACCGGCAGCATTTGACTGGCCATGTGGCGTAAGTTAGCTTTTATATTGGATTTATGTAACGAGATCTCATAATTGGTCTTTTTCTGCGTGTCCCCAGCTGGAGTGTATTACATTATCAAAATGAAAATGTGCAGGTTTATTCTTCTAAAAAAAGAAAACTGTAGGTTTGCTTGACTTCATTTATTACTTGCTCTAATGGTTCTAAGCTTACTCAAAAGTCATTTTCGTAATCAAGAACTACTTCAAGAAGTTTTCTCTTACTTGTTAGTGCGACAAATTCTTTATAGACAGTAGACTGGTAACATAGCTGTTCAAGCGTATTTCTTGAGATTGTGAAGATACATCCCTGCACTACCTTGGCCGACCTCTAAATCTTAGAGAACATTTTACTTTTTGGATGAGTATAGATAATACAACAATACAGTTCTATGGAAATATTAAAACACTTGCTTGCTTATTTCCTATTCAGCTAGATATTACTTGAGAAGGTACTTTTCCTGCTGATGGTTGCTAGTATGCACGGAACTCCCATTTAAGCTTTGTGTTGACTGTCTTATTTGTCATGGTCAGATATGTTAAGACTGTACCTTTAGCAGCACAGATGCTTGATGTCAGAAGAAACCAAAAGCTTGAAATGGTTAAGGAACTGAAGACTGAGCAAGCGCGCTACCGCTTTGAGGTTGAGATTGGTAAATCTCCACCTTTGTCTGAAAAAGAGCTGTATCTGGAGCTACGACACAGAGCGTAAGTTTTACCATAGCTGATGGCTGTTCTTATTATGTTAATCTGAAGTGTTCCAAGAAATTTAGCTCATACCTTTCTTTGACCTACTTATCCACCGGATGTTAAAAGACTTGGTATGAAGGCAACTACTGATTTTTGAAGGAGAGTTTTGCACACACATTGGATAATCTTGCCTTGAACAACCAAATTCCTAGTGTAAAAAAGAAAACAAAGGGCCTTCTGAAGACAGCTACCACTTTGTGTGTTCTCTTCTTTGAGCTGATAAATGTATTAATAGACTACATTTGTATTTTAGATTTGACTTCGTATTTTTACAATATTTTTATTCTTACTGTACATAAGAAATTACAGCTTGTATGATTCATCTAAATACATGCAATAACTCAATCTATTGGCTTGAGAGGGCTTTTATATTATCCTTCCCTGAAATCATCTTATAACATGTCACACTTAAGATGCTGATATGGCTTTATTTTGATTTCTGATACTGTTAGCCTCTGGGCCATTGCATTTGCAGGTTAGAGTTGCGGGACGAGTGGAGGTTAGAAAATCGAAAGGCATTTGCTAATATATGGTCGGACTTTGTCTTTGGGGTCTCATTATTCATTCTTTTGTACTTCAATGAGAGTAAAGTAAGTTCTCTTCCAAATGTTTGAATAATAGCTGTCTTTCAACAAAATTTACCTCTTTGCCATTATACTTGAATCGTCTATGTTATTGTGCGAAAGCCGTTAACATGACATGATCAACTTGCTTGGACTTGGTGTTATTAAGATAAATAAAGGAAATCTTTTTAAACGCCATTTTCCCCTCATATCGCTCTTTAATCTTGATTGCCCATTGCATGTTGTACCCTGTAACTTTTTACTCTACTCTATCCACTACCACCACATAAGAGATGTCAGCGGCCTTTTTCACTCATCCACCAACCACCTCTACTCCCAGTCATACCACCTCCTCCTTCAACCTCCACCGCACAACCACCATTGCCAACCACCACCACCAGCCTTCATCATACAACTACCAGCAACCACCTCCACCACCAGCAACCACCACTAGAGACACTGAACAACCATCACTTTTGGCCATTGTCACATAACCACCATTAATCACCCCTGCACAACCACCACTGACATCAACTCCACCAACAACTACCACCAGCCACTACCTCACAACTATTGCTACCAGCCACCAGCACCAACAACTGCCACACCGCTAGCTTTTAGAGTGTACTTCATCAAACAAATAGTTTTTACAACATGGGGTAATTTAGATTTTCTCTTAACTCTTATATTATGTGGATATAGTATGTAATTTCGTTTTATTTGAGTTCATATTTATTAGTTTTTAAATAAAGATAAATTATACCATTTGAAGTGCCGAGAAAACAAAGTCTTAATTCTTCAGATTTAAAGACAATAGACATGTATCCAGATTTAGACATCTTAATTAACAAAAAAAACAAATGGGGCCTCAGTCGTTATTTTCCTTTCACAAATAGGGTTTCTATAGTGTACTTCCTCAATATTTGTAGTGTTTCTAAGTTCAAAACTTATTTGTCAATATCTGCAGGTGAAGCTACTCAAATTTACTGGTTACAAGATATTAAACAATGTCTCAGATACCGGCAAGGCGTTTCTGATTATTCTGGTTACTGATATCTTTTTGGGGTAAAATTTGATTTCATTTCATGCTTATGACCATATTGAATGTTCTAAAGGAACTTATCCGTAAATATAGCACCTCTCCATGTTAGCTAATTTATAAAATAGCAGCAACTTCATCTCATTTTTTTTATAAAAAAAGGCAACTTCAGTTCATTACTTTCCAATTCTCAGAAGCAAAGGGTTTAAGCAACCTAACACCTTTTTTGGGATTTCCTCAAGGATGGAAATTAAAGTTTCGGTTGTACTTCCAGCTAAAACAATGTGCAAGGACTAGATGTAAAATTATTACTCTTATCCCTTAAAAGTTTAGTGGTACCAATCCTAGTTTCACTCCCTTTTATTCCTATGCATGTCTATTGTTTGGGCTTCTATTTTTTTCTTTGGAAATTGTCAACATTTCCCACTTGTTAAAAGTAAATAGAAGCCAACTTTCCAGAGCTCCGTCATGTTGGATAATGTGGTGAGTGTGTTTCAGGTATCATTCTGAATCTGGTTGGCAGACTTTGCTCGAGGTCCTTGTGGAGCATTATGGCATTGAAGTTGATCCAGCAGTGATAACCTTATTTGTCTGCCTGGTTCCAGTTATAATTGATGCCTGTGTCAAGCTTTGGGTATGTGCTTACTTTTTCAATAACTTGGACTCTTTTTTTATCTTAATCTGGAAAGTGAACAAAGTATATACCTGTAAAGTCCTCCCTGACCTTCATGGATTGTCTTATTGGTTAAAATAAGCCTATTTAGTTGAGTAAAGTTCATGTTACTCGCTATTCTCTCTTTAATTTACTAGAGAGAGTCCAAGCTTTGACGGAGCTAGCGTATACACTACGCGTTCAGACGAACCCAATAACTTTTGCTTGAACCCTGTATTTTTATTAGAAAAGTCATTAAATATGTATGATGTTTAAATATGAACCCAGTTACTAAGACGAGCTATGAGTTCGATGGCATGTTCAGAACCCATAAACTTCAACGACTCCGCTCTGGCCTCTGGTTGTTAAGTCTTCCTTGACCCTCATGCATTCAAAAGAAATGAAAGTTTAGCATAAGTCAGCTTCTTTTGCTAATATTTCTTAGAATATCATTTGTTGTTGTTTGTACTTTGTAGAATTCCATTTATCATGTGTACTTTATCGATGGTATTGGAAGCAATGCAACCCATATTACTCAAGGGTGGATCTATGTATATGATTCGGGGTGGTATGCTACCCGCAAGTTTCAGCGAATATATATGTATAAGAAATAGTATATATATTAAGTGCCACCCACAGAACAGAAATTCGCCAAGGTGCCAGTGGCAAAGGTCCCTCTTTTCCTTATGCTTGGCACGGGGAACTCCCAAATCCTGGATCCGCCTCTGATATTACTATTTCTCTAACGGAAGACTTTGTTTTTGCTTTCCAGATGTTTAAGTTCTTGCCGAGATTATCACCTAGAGTGTCCAATATTTTCCGGGAAATGACGAGACATTAGAGAGACTTTCCCCATCTCTGGTTTTGCTTGCAGCAGTATCGACAGGTAGAACATACGATCAGTCCCATGATTATTCTATATTTCAAATACTTTTCTCCATTCTTTCCACTTTTCCATATAGAGGCTCCATATCTAGATATTGGAGTAAAGTGTAAAAGCACATTTTGTATTTTTCATAATGTGAATAGCTTGTCATCAAAGTGGCATCATTCCTTGAATATCTTGGATCAGAATTGTGGGGATATTTGTTACCCAGTCATTTGTTTGTTAACAATAATCAGATTCTGAACGAAAAAAAAATTGTTAGAGGTTTGAAAACGCCTCTTTATATCTACTTATTGCTTCATCTGGAAACTCTTTACACAATCTAAACTCGATATACAAACATCCTTTCAGTTGTAATTGTCCTTTCAGTTATTCACAGCCTAGCATGCACAGCCATGTAAAAAGAGGCTTACAAATGTCAAAGAAACCATAGATCAAGGGCAAGCAACATTTCATCTAGCCAAAGTATTTGGTTATGAGCTTATACTAAATTTCAGTCCCTTCTTGTCTATATTTCATTAATGTGGTGCTTATACTTTCCTGAGCCGAGGACCTATTAGAAACGGCCTCTCTATCCTCACAAGGTAGGGGTAAGGTCTTCGTACACACACCCCCTCCCCAGGCTCCGCGGCGTGGGATAATACTGAGTATGTTGTTGTTGTTGTATCTTTGTGCGGTCACACAAGGTAATGGCACATTACGACTTGGTTATCCTTGGTAGGTTGACTGCAGAGGCGGAACCAAGATTTGAACTTTAGGAATTCGAAATACTAGAATAGCCACTTCGGTTGTTAGTAATAAATGAGTTCTGAATTTAATTTTCGTACACATTTCTGAATTTGTTACATTTTTAAGGTTTAGAGACATAGAGTTTAAATATTTGACAAATTAGCCTAAATTGTTCTTGATTAGTCAATCACTATGAATAGGATAAGAATCAAAAATATATGTAATGGTCTCCATTGGCTAAATTAAAGTCAACTTCACATGTAAAAGAAGAAGTGATCTAGTTTGATCCAACTTTTTCTCAACCTCTTTAACGAGATCCTTAACTCCCTTAAATTACCACTCTTGAGCATTAATTATGAACTTTATCAAGTTGGAAACTGAAGCTTGAAACCTGTAATCACCAAACTCATTTCTATATTTGTCCAACTTCACAATCTGTCCTTGTCAAAATTAGCAAACAAATCTGATCCAGCTACACGCAAGAGATCGGAAAGAGTCTCTCTATCTTCACAAGGTAGGGATAAGGTCAGCGCACACGCTATCCACTTCGGTCCCCATTTTGTGGGATTGCGATGGATTTGTAATTGTTGTTGAACTAGTTATACGCGAGATTACGTCAACTACTTACTACATCAACATGATTATTACCTAAAGTTGCAATAATAAAAACATAAAAAGCTTTAACATGATTTGAATCAAAAAATTTGGTCAGTTGAGTCTTAAACATGATTATACAACTCTATTGCTTGGACATCAAAAAAAAAGGGCAGTATGGTGTACTAAACTTCCGCTATGTGCGGCGTCCAGAGAAGGGCCGGACCACAAAGGTCTATTGTACGCAACCTTACCCTGCATTTCTGCAAGAGGTTGTGTCCAGCAACTCTATTGCTCGGACATCATCATGGACAAACACTTCTGATCCAACAACAACAACATACCCAGTAAAATCCTACTAGTGAGGTCTGGGGAGAGTAGAGTGTACGCAGACCTTACCCCTACCCTTAAAAGGGTAGAGAGATTTGAAATTAGAGATATGAAATTAAGGGGGAGGCATTAACAAACTGTAGGAGAAATCTGTTAATTGTTCCTTTATTACAAGTTGGATCTACTGGTGGCAGAGGAAACTACAGCATCTGTAATATATTACAAAAGGAAAAATATACACTAAAGATAAACTGGTCCTGTTTCTTGATCATGGCAAAATGATTTGTGCCTTGAGAAATTATTTCACCCCACTTTTAATGGAATTGTAGATATCTATGTATTTCCCTGCTGTATTATTCCAGCTATTGTCAATATGCATAACTTTCTGAACAACAGCTTTCCATTCATTTGGTTCTGCATTATAATTGACAACATCATATCAATCAAACAATTAGTAAATCTTTATCTCAAAGTAGTTGGAGTCAGTTCTACGGATCCTCTCTATCAAAATCTCATTTTATTTTGTGAGGTGAATGAGGGACTATTCTACAATCAAGCGGCATTCATTGAAGGAAATCAGCAGGAGAAAAACTACATGGATATTCAAGGATAAAGTGACTTACTTTCTCGATAGTAAGAAAATGCACGGTCTAAAGCCCGATTAAAGGATCCTTCATCAATTCCTTCAAAGACGAACCTACACGGATAATATGTTGAGCATTTCAGAATCACGGTTGGAATGCCAGTAAAACTAACTCATGGAAAAGGACAAACAGGAAAACAGAAAAAGGATCCATCAGTATCATCGATGACAATATTTTTCTTGAATAAGAAAATCTATGCAAACTCAGAAAGCAGCTGCATGAGTTGTTTTTCATTGAGATGACTGATGATCAACATCAAATACCACATTTATTGGTTAGTTCCCCTAGTTATTCTCATCCTCATTATAGAATACACACACGCACACACACAGAGAAAGAGAAAGAGTTAAAGTTCAGAACCCAATTCATCATCGAAAGCCAATGGCACGACTAGCATCAATTTTTAGTACGAAAATAAACAGGATTTCAAGAATTTGATCAGTTACCCGTTAGCAATCTCAGCTTGAGATTGATCATCCAAGTCAAAAACCGTGTCCGCAAGACCACCCGTCTTCCTAACTATGGGAACCTGAAACAGATGCAAAAATTACTTGTTGTTGTTTCTTTCTTAAGATGGAATGCTTTATGTTTCTGGAAGCAATAATTGGATAAACCACCATTCTATCCTTACTAGAAAGAAACACACACAGCCCTAAATAAAACCTTTTTGACAAGTTCTGTCTACCATATAAATATGTCAACTGAGAAGCAGAAAAAGAAAGAGATATTTTCCCCAGCTTTAACCACAAAAAATGTGAAAAATAAATTATTCTTAGAAAGTAGGAGTACTTACAGCTCCATAGCGCATTCCAATCATCTGTGCTAGCCCGCATGGCTCATACATTGATGGCACTAAGACCATGTCTGCAGCAGCATAGAGCATATGGGACAGCTCCTCGCTTCATGATTGACGCCATTTGAAAGAAAATTGATCACTCGTGTTAAACATTCCCTCATGCATCCAGTGTATACAAGTGGTTCATATAATTTGAGGTTCATTTAACCAGATAAAGAATAAATCTTTACCAAGATATATAAACATTACCAGTAATATTTCTTGAAGGTTAGGAATATTAAATAATCAACTGGCTTTCAAAAATAGTTACCTGTATATCAAAAGGATACGGATGTTGGGGCCCTTGTTATACTACAAAGAAAGTAATTGATATCACCATTGCATGGTCATTCAGAAAGGTTTAAAAACACGACCAGATCTATTGGACTCCTTCAAAATAAAACACTTTGTTCTCTCAAATGTGAAAAATACATACCGGTGGAAATTATAAGCAGCATGGAATTACATTTGTTAACATATGAAATCACTAACTGCTTATTACGTCTAGCTTACTCCAGAGGAGAACTTGGGAACATGCATTAATAAGCAATTAGTGCAGTTGAGTAATTCTATCACTACTCTTCGTTTTCTGTTCCTTTTTCTTTTTGGTTTATCAATTGGCATTTCTTTCAGGTCAAATGCAGCCGTTATGGACCCTGACATCTAAATTATTAAATGATTCCGTTCTAAAATCATAAAAGAATGGCAATAAAGAGAAGGAAAAACTAAAATGGTGATAATGAACTGTCTTATCAGTGGTGATGCTTCCATTTTCTATCTCATGATGATGAAAAACAGTATATAATAGTCTACAGCAAGCCAGCCAGAAGAATATTTCAATTTTCAAGTCTAGAAAGTTGAGTTACCAATTCTGCTAAACCCTCAAATTCTCTCTCAACTCGACCATCCGAAGCCCTGCCCAAAATCACCAACTGTCCACCCTGAAAAAGATGCCAGCAGCAGATTTCAATTACAACGCCAAACTAATACCCTATCAGCTGGCCAGAAAATCCTACGGATAGTTGCAAACTTGTAACTGCCGTTAGGAGATCATACGAGAAGAAATAATAAGAGGTGACAATCTTCTTTTTCACATGAGAAAACAACACGACCTGGAAGTTGTGTGTTGCGCTATAGTTGTATTTAGTAACTTGAACAGTAACAGGAGGCTTATCTTGCTCTTCTTTTCCAATTAAAAATGTTTCAAATGGGCAAGGGAATAAAACTTTTTAGCATGCACTAAAACGTTAGCTGGCCAAGAATTTTAAGGCGAGTTCGAAAAACATATGTTAGTATACTTGACACGATGAAAGCAACAATAATAGAGCATTACTGGACACATGCTTGTCTCTGTAGACTTGAGTATTGGTTGCACCAGACAGCCAGTATGCATTCTCCGACTCCCCTTGCTCAGGTGACCCTATATCCTCAGGGTGGGGAACTGGTGGGCGCTATATGTATCAAAATTTGAAACACGATAGACGAATCGGGATTCTACACACTTGTCATGGTTTAGACACAGGATTGTGTTGGGAAGTGCAGAGAGTAGTTTAACAAATTTTGTGCTTGTGATGGAGAAGTAAAGATCACATCATCTTGATGACTCTCTTTTGCTCATAAAATGATCATCCAGTTGAATCTTTCATAGAGAAAATGCATCCTATGTGCTGTTTATGTGTACAGTTGACTGATTGGATGGCTGTTTTCCTGAGTCTAGGTGAACATTTGCCAAAAAGAAAGAGATGGGGATAAACACTTACTAGTTCTTCAACATGCTTGATCGCATGAGTGATAAGATGGAGACCCTTTTGAGCGACCAATCGAGTAATGCAGATAACCAAAGGTACTTGATCAGCCACACAAGTATTCTGTTTGATGCTTTCAAAAGGCAGACCAAGTCCCCTTTGAACAAATTGTTTGCATATCCTCTTCCCTTCTATTTTGCTGGCTTGCAAAACACAAAAGTGAAATAAGAAGAGTTGAAGAAAATATCCTTACTTGTTACATAACAAATCAAAAATGTATTTTCCAAAAGGAAAAAGGTCCAAAGCTAGTAGTTCGCAAGAGAAATTAACCATGGGAAAGCCACATTCTCCAGATGGGGCTCATCTCTGGGAGACTCAGTAGAAATACTGGAATGAACTTCTAGGTGCATACGTTTCTCTTCCACCGTCGAGTTCAAATCACGCCGCACTTTGATAAACTCAATTTAGATTCAATGACCAATGACTGGTACTAGCTATGACACAACCAGAGTATAGAGCCTAAAAACAAGCCTCTGAGCTATGATCAACGAGCGTCTGAAATTCCCAAAAGACTTGCTTAGGTTGCTTCTTGTTCACATGCCAAAATTATTTTATTAAAGATTGTCCTGCATTTGTTGGATTATGTAAAGATTGTCCAACTTTTCTCATCCCATTTCTGGGTTTTGTGCTCTACGCTTCATTTTGTATGAATTAGAAATCACAATATGCACAGTTTCATCATGCCCATGAAACAACTAAAGAATGAAAACTAATTGACAGCTCTGTCCTGTTACCTGATTGAATATAAACTAGTGAAGACAACAAGAAAGCAAACACAGCATCTTGTGGAGCAAGGCAATAATATCAGTTCATTATCCTCCCTTTATAGGTCGATATAGTTGAGAAATCATTACAGTCAATCCGTAGGTAGATACTGATATCAAACAGTGCCAATAAAATGCAAATATTTTAAAACAACTGACATGTTTATAAGCATCCTTTCTTTCATTAAGGGAATGAAAATTCCTATGGTTGCAATGATCTTTGTCTTTACAATTACTACTTTCCCTATGCATTACCCCAAAACCTAGATAACAACTCGAGACCAAAAATCATCTCCTCTTAATGTGTCTAGTCATAGATTTTGCATCAATGTCCTTTTCTGCGTTTGCCTTTATTAAGATACATTGGAGATATGAGTATCAGGAAATAATTAGAAGTCACTTTATTCCGTTGTCCACAGAGCTGTTGATGGATGATCAAAATTGTGACAATTTTCTGGTAAACTCCTCTGCATGAACCCCGACCCCGTAAACCTTGTCGTGCTTCCTCATGTCCAACATGGATGAGGTGACCGTTCTAATATTTCCTTGGGTTTAATAACATGTAAGCTGTTCTAATCCATACCAACATTAGCATCCCTCGTATGGGAAAAACATATGTAATGGTAGCTCAAAGCAAGTCGTATCCAAGTAATTCTAAAACATCACAGAAATAATTACCATCAAATTTAGCAGGCAAATAAACATCCGTTGCTGGATTCCACATTTCAGTATCGATCCCATTTAAAATGCCAGAATACCTGAATGATCACATAACTCGCTTTTAACAGCTCTATTAGGAAAACCGATACGTAAAAAGCAACTTAAACATAAAATTTGGTAGTGACATGATATTTAATATGTCACATGCTAATTTCGAGAGAGATTCAGAAAGAGAGGCTGAAGCATGATTAGTGAAACAGAACTTAATTTAACAAGGAAATATTATTAAAGGCGAGTGTTGAAGACATTACTTATCACGGTTTCGCATCAAAGCACTAGAAAGCCATCCGGAACAGAGTGTCTCCTTCAGATACGTCGGTGAAACTGTACTGAAATTAAGAAGAGAGATTAAAGAAAGAAGATGATTTCTGTTTCTAATGACATAAAGAATGAAGATAGTCCATGCATGTTCAAAAAGCTTTACAAATGCTATGATTTCACTACAAACAATACGTTATCTTAGTAGATGTAACTTTTTTTCGTGACTTCTCCTTATTAGAGGCACCAAGAAGTAAAGCGGGAGAACCGAGAACATGAATAGCGTGGTTAAAGTTCTTATTAGGGAGAAATGAAAAGGGAATTGACTGATTAAACTGTGATCAATGCAAGTGGAGAAAATGATATTCACACCAAGAGTGAGTAAACCTTGTAGACAAATTAGGTAGCTGCGCTAGTTTTAGCTAACTTACACTACAGCATTGCTGTATACTATGCCACCTTTCAGCAAACTTAACCTCTCTGGATTATGGCCAACTGTGCGATCATCAACGGCCTGCCACAGAGCAAAAAAAATTCATTCGAGCAAAAAGAACTGTACCCTAATGGTAAAAGAACACACAAGTATGTGGCCTAAAATAATATAACACATTCAAAGCTATAAACGACTACGCAGAGGCACTGGATTCCTGGGAGTATTTTTAACTGAAAAAATAACAGACTACAAATTTTGAATAAATGAGGACACCTTGTCTTCAGTTGCATAGGCAGATCCATCAAGATCAAACTTACTGAGTTGCTCTTGTCTGCCAAAGAAATTAGATGAAACCCATGAGAAGAATTTAGTAAATCCAAGAGACATCGTTGCATCACAAGCAGCTACCAACGATAGCTTCACATCCTATTATTAGCTTAGCTGCATATCAATATCATGGCCTTTTTGAGAAAGAAAAGGAAAAAAAACTACTTGAGCTTTACTCCATTACATAGTTCGGTTCGGAATGTTGCACCGAAATGAACTGGACCAAAAGAAGATCAGAGAAGGAATATTTATGTTTGACAGATCAAATCCCTGCAGCTTTTGAGAGAACTAAGAATCTCTTTAGCCTCTTATATTAACAAATTTTTAATGAGTAAACTGGCTCAAAATTCTTAGTTAGTCTTCACCTAAATTAGATAGATCTAAGGACACGGCATTCTACCCACGTGCTTGGCAAATTGCAACAGAAAAACAAAAATGGGAGGAGCAAGGCAGGTCTAGGCAAGTCAAAAAGAGGCGAAGCTGCTAAAGGGGGCAGGGTATGGCAGGTTAAACTTGTAGCTCGGAAAAGCTTAACCCCCAATGTCCCACCTCGCCACGGCCCCTTTGCCATCTCTAGTCACTGTAACAATTACTTTCAAGTGGCAAACTTTTCCTCACTACTTGAATCCTGTGGTTGATAAGACTGCCTACTACTGACCAAGTGAGCCTAGTTGGACATGTGACTAGCCTGCTGAGATCCTGAGGCAACAGTAAAACAACTTTTTCTTCAACAAACGAACATAGCAGAGAAGAAGCCAATTGGAAAATTCCATATTACAAAATTTTCCCTTGGTATTTGCAGAATGAATAAAGGTTTTTTAAATGGATTGCATATCAGCAGCAATTGACAATGGGAATTCCACAACACACAGAATACGGCCCTAATGCACACAAATTGTTTTACATTGCAAGGTGATCTGGATATTATTAACTCACCTTCATCTATATTGGGTACCTTACAAAGTTATTCGCCAAGGCGCAATCAATAATTAACATATTTCACACATACGTACTAAAAGAGGATACACATGGATTCATACAACTGCAAACTGAGATGAAAGATCACAAGAAGGACAAAAGAACATCCTAGATATGGTCTCCATTGTTGTTTCTGCAGCTTCTTTATTGGTGTATCTTGTTAAATTTTCAAGGGAATTTATGGTGCGCAATGGTTTCCTAGGACTAAATTACACCATCATTCAAGAGGTTAAATATACACAGAGCATAAAAGACATTAGAAACACGAATCCATATTTCTTCCATCATCTGTAGCCAAAATAGTGTACCTGCATTCTCCATAATGCTCCATGTTGTGAATAGTCAATACAATTCTCGGTTTCTGCACAGGATGTCAATGCTTAAAACTATAGAAATATAGATCTTCTCCATATCAATTAAGGGAATGAAAAACGGAAGCCCCTAGATCACACCTGGAGTGAGAGAAATTGGTACATATCCCAGTAAAACAGAGGTAAAGCACCTGTCTGCCATTCATGTACATGAATGATATCAGGTTGTGTTCCTGTTACCTGTTGACCAGTAAAATCAGTCACAACCTTGTTTGCATACACATCAACTCAAAACACCGGAGCAGCTTTGAATCATTGGGACATCAAGAACCTACTGAATTGAGGCTCCAACTAATAACTAAACTTAAGACTAAAGTTGATTGAGGCAGCAAACCATATTGGCATGCCACCGTCACATAAAAATTCCCATGATTGTCCAAAGATGTGCATAAGTGTATATAACTAGCATGCGATCAGATGTAGCTCAATAACTGATGGTTAAACAAATTAACCAAAAAATATTTCCAATAGAATTGTCAAATTGGAGTAAGTGTACATAACTAGCATGAGATCAGATGTAGCTCAATTACTCATGAGCTTAAACACATCAACCCAAAAAAGTTTCAATAGAATTGTCAAATTGGAGTAAGTTTAATCTTTTTATACATGTACGATGAAGCAAATTTATAACTTATTGGCTATATTACCTGCATCAATTCAAGGCAAGCACGGCTGAAAAACAAATATGCCTCTAACTCATTGTATGATCCTCCATATATGTTTGTTCCCTTGAAAAAGTGGTTGGATGGTTCAATAAGTATCACCGGAACGCCTGAAACTTCTCCTCGATATGCATTACAGGCTACCCAGTTTCCGTCAAGATATGAGTTGTAAGTTTTGATCAAGGCTAGCTCATCAATTAAATGCTTAGGAATACATTCATAGAAAGGAAGCATGACATCAACTTTATGGCCACGCTTTAAACAGGCACGTCCAAGTCCCGTTACAACATCACCTAGACCCCCTACTTTTGCTATAGGTGCCATTTCAGCTGTCACATGAACAATGTGCAATAGATCAGCATCCTTTTCCACTCCTGCAGGATCATCCGAGCTAAGGTCCCAAAATGGAAACTCCCTTTTCCAGAATGGAATTTCATCATTTGGACTAGGCCATCGAAAACCTTCAGACTCGCGATCAGCTTCTGAACCTTCTAGTTTCTCAGCTTCCAACTGTGAGAAAACAAATTGAAATCCAGGAGATAATTGGAAAATGAAAGAAAAAGTTGATGGCGCACTTCTTAACCCAAAACACCAAAAAAAAATCCATTTTCTTTCCTTTTCAAGATTCCCTTTTTATGATGGTGGTGTCCGGGCCAACTTGTGCACAGCTCGACTATTCCACCGGCTACCTTCTAGGTGCACCAACACACATACCAGGTAACTTTGCCCACAAATGGAAAAAAATGACCTTTTTCAAGAATTATTAACCGAAGGTATTCTAAGAGCCCATTTGGCCATACAAAAAATTTCACTTTTTCCCGGAATCAGTGTTTGGCCACGAAAATTTCAAATTTCACTTACATATGGATTTTGGAATTTTTTGAAAATTTGAAAAACTCCAAAAAGAAATTACTTTTTTTCGAAATTTCACAATTCTTATGTCCAAACGCCCACTAAAACCTTTACACTTTTTTATTCAAGCATTTCTACTTTCCTATACATAAATTCCTACTGATTACTGTCAATAGCAACACTTTGCTATGGAATTTGGTGCTGCTATATATATATATAGAAAAGAAGAAAAGAAAAAAAAGTCAGGCATAAAACAAGAAAAGATGGCGGAATATTCTTTACCCGAGCATCAATTCGAGGAAAAAGATGAATTTTGAAATTGCGCGAGTGGGAGTTCGAGTATTCCTTGAAGAAGTAGGATTGTTGCTTCAACAAATTGGCGTTACTGCTGATATTGTAGCATGAACGGTAATTGATACTATGGCTAGAGTTTCCATTAGGCGCAAAAGATGATGGGAAGGACAAGCAGGAAGTAAAATCCATGACCATTATTGACATATCTTTGCGTTCAACACATACAAACACTAACAAAATGTGGAGTGCAATGAAAGTATACAGTGTACACTGTAGATACCCAAGTCGATTTTGCCCGGGGATGGGGAGGGAGAGTGACAACTGACAAGGAAACAGTGAATCTTGGTGTTGTGTGGGGGGGGGGGGGGGGGGGAGGATGAGATGAGGGTCCCAAATTTTTTTA
>ML267316.1:197116-216794 GCA_005239495.1 Nicotiana undulata
TGAAGCTGATGGATGGGCCACAAATTACTTGAATATACCTTTATTCTGCAATTGCACCTTAATTTGACAACTTTCAACAATTGGACCAGACCACTTGTCACAGTTTCCTTATTTGTATGTTCCAAATATATCATATATTTTTTCTTCTTCAAAGATATTTATAGCATATTTTGCCAATCTTTATTTTTTAGACTAAAAGTGTTTTCTTTCTTTTTTTGTCAAAAATACTTTTGGCCAAAAATTAAGATGTTTGGCCAACTTTCAAGAAAAAAAGTGCTTTCGAGGAGACGCAAAAGCAGATTTTGAGAATGCAAAAAAATACTTTTGACAAAATACACTTAGAAACAGTTTTCAAAAGATAAAAATAAATGTAGAGGTTGTTATTTCTGATGATCCAAATACGCCAAAGACAAAAAGGAACTAGTTCTTTCCATGTGTAGATTGTATTTGGTAATGTAAGAGGGAGGTTTGCAATACTGTCCGGCCAGTGTTGCTGATTGCTAAGAGTGTGAATACTAGTAATACCAAGTCTTTGCCAAAAGGATATGAATATATGATCAAAGGTTTCTTCACAAGATTTGCGGGCGGAGCGTTCGCTGCTAATATTAATACCAATTGAGTGTAAGTAGACTCGGATGATAAAGGGATTTTTTCGTTCCTACACATTATTTGAAACTTTATTACCAAAAATATTTATGTTTAGTTAATTATTAGACTTAAACAAGATTTATCTACAATATATATACATTCTATCTTAAAAGGCTCTCAATCAAGGGATTTAGTTACACGCCTTTTTTTTTTTTCTTGCGACATAATATACGGTAATCATGGAAGCTATTTTTCTCGACCCAACTCTCTAAGTGTTATCACTGCCAAAAAAATTTGACAGTGATCAAAAAAGCTATACATATTGTTACGCACGCCGATAAAATTGACCACCGCATGAAAGTTATGACATTCCAGTTTTGAGAATAAAGTAGAGGTGTTAATCGGGCTGGGCTGACCCGTTAACAACCCGGGTCAGCCCGGTTCAACCCGTTACTGTAGTAAAATTCGCGGGTTGGGACGGGTTGGACGAATAATGGGTTTTAAACGTACAGATTTTGGGAAACGGTGCACCGAACCCGCTACAACTCGTTAAGCCCTTAACGGGTCCTTAACGGACTGCAGCCCGGTTCAGTCCGTTAACGGTTAAAATTTGTTTGGTTTCCTTTATAAATAAATAAAAACTAACTGTTGCCAACGATCAAATTCCAAAAAGGACAGTTGGCCAACGGCCATATCTGCCAAAAACAACCCTTTTATTGTACCCCCTTAGTAAAATACCCCCCATCCCACTCCTAATAATTGATAAATTATAATTTTAGCCTTTTAAAAACTATAAATAGCCCCCTTCTTCTTCATTATTCCTCACAATTCATTCTCTTACTACTCTAATTCTCTCTTGATAATATTCTCAATTACTCATTATTTCAACTTTCAAGTTTCATCAAATATTTAATTTAGTCATTACAAAATTATTATTATCAAGTATTATAAATTTCTAATTCAATTATTCAAGTGAAGTGTGGTATCAACTATCAAGTTATCAATTGAAGTTTGAGTTTCTATATCAAAATTAGTGTGGCATTCGGAATCCCGGTACACTCATTCCATCCCTTTCTCTTCTTTTGTGTATATTTTTTTTATTATTTGGAATTATTATTTTAATTTATTAATTTAAATTACATAATGGATTTACTTAGAGCGGCCAAAAAAGCTTGCACTAGTAGAGGTGGTAGTAAGAAAATTTCCAAAAGATCAAGAGGCGGTATTGGTTCTTCTAGTAGCTTTACACATGTTTCTGAAAGTTCACCCGAAAATGTAAAATGTAGATTATGAGCGACTTTAAGAAAATATGGTATCGATGATGATTTAGATGATATTCAATCACCCGATAATATTGAAACACCACCACCTACACCCGGTAATGCTAGTCAAACACAAAATATTAGGGGTGGAACAAGTAAACCTCTCCCCCCCCCCCCCCCCTTTAAGAAANTAAGATGTAGAATATGTAAGGAAGTTTATAAACATGAGCCCGGTAAGAATGGGGGAACGAGTCAACTTCGCAGGCACATGATAGATGACCACCCTCTTGATTGTAGAGTAGATGAGGAAGATGGGCAACAAAAACTTAACCCGAACACTGGGGGGTTAATGGGTAAATACGATGTTGAGAAAGATCGGGAAGAATTAGCTAAAATGATTGTTTTAGGTTGTTTACCTTTTAGTTTTGTTTTTTCACCATATCTTGTTACTTTATATTCAAAGAATTTATAATCCTACGTTTAAAGGTATTCCTAGAAGTACTTGTAGATGTGATATCTTTAGGCTTTATTGACAATATCAGACATATATACGTTATTTGTTCGTTAGTCTTTTGTTGTAGAGTTTCTCTTACTTCTGATATTGGTCGTGCTGTAAATGGAAATGATTATTTGACTATTACATGCCATTGGATAGATGATAATTTTTGTATGCAAAAACGTATTATTGCTTTTAAATATGATGAAGATCAAAGTCATACTGGTGCATTTATAAGTAATACTATCCATGAAGTTGCTATATTTTATAATCTTGCAGAAAAAGTTTTGTGTATGTCATTTGATAATGCTTCTAACAACAATGTTGCTGTTACATTACTAAAATTGCATTTACACCCACCACTTCCTGAAATATTTCATGTTAGATGTGCATGTCATATTTATAACTTGATTGTGAAGAGTGGCCTTGACGTATTTAGCAATGAAATCACTTTAGTTAGGAGAGTTGTTGGTGTAATTCAAGGAAATAATAGAAGTGCTAGATTAAATGCATTTAAGGAAAAATGTGTACACTATGGACTAAAACCAAGACTCCTGAAGAAATAGTTACTAGGTGGAATTATACTTATTTATTCCTAAGATGTTGTTATAAATATAAAATGTCTATAACTGAAGTTGCTAATTCCATTGTATCGATCCTAACCGTTTGTTAACATCTAGAACTTGTGATGTCATTGAAGATGTTGTAAAAAAATTACAAAAATTTTATGTGGCGACACTTGAGTTTTCTGGAGTTTATTATCCTACTATTGTAAATGGTTTAGTTCATATTGCTGAAATTTCTTTTTTTACTACATAATTTGAAGATGAAAGACGGATATACTATTGTTGTTGAATCTATGCTAGATAAGTTTAAAAAATATTTCTTCTCAATTCCCCATATTTACCTAATTGGTGCTATTTTAAACCCTACTATCAAAATGATAAAGTGTCGCCAATTAATCGATGCTCTATATACTTATATGGATATTGGAGAAACTGGAACTCCTGATAGTGACACTTGTATTTCTGATCTACACAAACATTTACAAACTTTGTATAATTATTATGCTAACATTGTTGATACTTCTTCGGTTGTAGATGCAAATATTCCTTAAGTAATACTTCAACATTTGGAACAACTTTGGAAGATGATGATGGTGTTCAAGATTGTTTGATTTAGTCTACACTAGGAGAGCATCAACAAACCAGTAGCCGAAATATTGATGAACTCCAATTCTACTTGCAAAAGCCACTGGAGCCCTTCACAAAGGATTTTCTACCTCTGGGTTGGTGGAGGAGCAACTCAAATCAATTTCCTGTTCTTTCGGCCATGGCTTGAGACGTTCTAAATGTGCCTATTTCAACAGTCGCATCAGAGAGCGCATTTAGCCAAGCAAGGCAGCATCTAGGAGATACCTGTCATTCATTGGGCAGCAACGCTTTGGAAGTTCTAGTATGCTTCAGAGTGGATAAGATCATAACGGCGAAATCAAGAGCGTGACGAGGTAGATGATGCGGAGGACCAAGAAATTAGAGATATAGTGATTTATGGTACTGATTATTCAACCAATGCCGGAAACCAAGAACCTCATGTTGACATGGAAGAGCTTACTAAAAATGATGCAAAACATGTGATGTACTATTTTTTATATTTTATAATTGTTGTAAATTTTACTTTGCAAGTTCAAAAATTAAAAAAATCAAAAAAGAGCTTGCATATTAATTTGAAGTATTATATATTATTCAATAAAAATATCAAAAGTTACTTACATATTGTGAATTTTTTATATTTAAGTACTATTTTTTAGTAGCCACTTACTTACAATTTTCAAATTTAAAATTTTTAAAATTCAAATTTAGATCTTTAAACTTTTTAAACTTTAAATTTTACACTTCAAAGTTTAATTCTAACCTTTAATTCTAACCATTCAAAGTGTGCAAACACTTAACTATCAATACCATTGAAAAAGAAAAATATAATTTAATTAAAAAATAATGATAAAAGCCCGACCCGCTCGAGCCCGTTAAGCCTGAAACCGTACGGGCCCTGTAGAGCCCGAAAATTCCCAGCCCGCCCACAGCCTATTAACAACCCGCCCGTTAACCGAACGGGCTGACATTTTTTTGTCCAGACCCCCGTTAAACACTTTTAGAATAAAGGAAATGTTTACTCCTCCATAAAATTTTCCTCGGACTTCTGTGAAACCTTGACCTTGATAGGCAAAGTGAGAGATGGCTCGTTGGCGAGCGCAACAGGAGCTTTGACCATACGAATGCTCTGCTCGACCATATATCGTTAACTTGCAATAGAAATTTGTCAATTTAACATACAATTAAATGAATTTGATGATGGTTGATGGAATTGATGATGATAAATTTGGCAGTGAAATTGGTGGTGTAAAAACTTATCTACAACTTTCAAACATTATTTGTACCCAATTTTATACAATTACAATAACATACCGCTAAAATACAATTTTTATATAAATTTTATACAATATGTCTTTTGTATATTTTGTATCTGATTTATATACAATAAAAATAAATTTCATACAACTAATTATATATTATACAAGTTATCTACAACTTATCTACAACTTTCATATATTATTTCTACTCAGTTATATACATTTACAATATCATACCACTTAAATATAAATTTTATATAAATTTTATACAATATGTCTTTTGTATATTTTGTATGTGATTTATACATAGTAAAAATAAATTTTATACAACTAACTATATATCATACAACTTATCAATAATTTTTATACGTTATTCTACCCAGTTATATACAACTACAACATCATACAACTTAAATACAATTTTTATACAATATTGTTCAACTTTCATACAATATATATATATATATATATATATATATATATATATATATATATATATTGTGTGTGTGTATGTGTGATTTATACATAGTAAAAACAGATTTCATACAACTAATTATATATTATACAACTTATCTACAACTTTCATACATTATTCCACCCAGTTATATGCAACTATAATACCATACAACAGAATACAATTTTTCTAAAATTACACTATTCGTAAGTATAATGTATGTCATGTCTTCTTCTTCTTTTTCTTCAAGTTTCAATCTGAAATTTAGTCAAAATCAAGTCTAATCTTCACCAAAATACCCTCAAATTTGAGATATAAACTCCAAACAATATTCCCAATTGTTTTCAACAGCACACAACCCAAACAAATAATGTTATTGAAAACCCAAAATTGAATTCAATGCTTCAAAGATTTTTAATGGCTGTCAATGATAGAGAGTCAAACACCTTCAAAATTTATTGATTGATAATTTCAATTTGAACACCAATTGTGCAGCATTACTGGAATTAGAACACCAATTGTGCAACACCTTCAGCTCTACATTGCTGGAATTTCAATAAGCATGTAATAGTTGCTCTTTTTCCCTTTGCTCTACATTACTGGAATTAGGGATTGAGAGATAGAGAGACGTAGAGAGAGATAGCGCATGAGGGAGAGAGAGAGAGTGCAGGAGGGAGAGAGAATAAGGATGGGAAATAATTGATTCCTAATATAAAGGGATACTCATTTAATTCCTAAAATGTTATAATTGGTAAACTTATATATAGTACGTAATTAAATTTAAATTTGAGCAGGGAGAATAATAAAGTTTCAAATAATGTATAAGAATATAAAAATTCCTTTTGATAACATAACCAAATGAAGAATTTTATCTGGTGTCTTGAAGAGAAGTTGAGAGTGTTTTGAGTGGATATTTATTTTCAAGCCTTCAATCACTATTTTTTCGGGAGAAATTCAAAAAATAGCTAGATTTATGAGTGGTCATTAAAAAATAGTCATATTTTCAAAAGTAATTGAAATTTAGCCACTCTTCATGTAAAAATAAATCTGAACGAAAACACTGTTCAAAATCCAGAGAATACTCCAACATAATATATTGAAGTTCCAACAAAGTATACCAGTCCAATATATTATGCTGGAAGTTCATACACAGGTGCTCGAATCTCCTGTATATTATGTTGGAACTTTCCGCGTGTTGGAGTTCCAGCATAATATACTGGAAGTTCACACACAGGTGCACCGAATTTCAGTATATTATGCTAGACCGGTCCGAACACGCTGACTATTTTTGAATGACCAGTCCATAAACTGACTAGTCCGTGCTATTTTTACTGTTTTTCCAGCAACCGCAGGGCGGGGGAGGGATATTAACTGAAGAAATAAATGTCAAAGAGTTTACTGTATTCAATTTTGGTTTTTGAAAGAAAGAAATGTCAAAAGGCATGAAACACTGGTTTTCCGTCCAAAATATACTATAATCACCGAAGATGCAGAAAAAAGGTTGAATCAATCACAATACTGAAGTCAAATATTGTTAACAGAATCCCACCACACACGTTCCTTATGGTCAACTTGTCTTCATTTTTCCTCATATCTGTTATAGATTAGAAAAAGAAAAAGAAAAAGAAAGATATGACCTACTGCCTTTGAAGCAAATATATTGCTGATGTCCCCACATTTTCTGCATAAATAAGACAAGCATCAGAAGTACAAAAGGGTAGGGTGTGGGATGGATCAGCATGCAACATCTTCAGCACCTGATAAAATTTGATCAAAGTAAAATAAAAGGTAGGATCTAAATATAGCCACAAAAGGACATGTACATACTTCTATTATCACTAATCAGAATCTTCAATCCAAGCAGAAAAGGAAAACGAAAAGAAGATACAACAAACATACAGTTTTTATCATAACTTTCTCCCTTTTTTTCTATCTGAATGACGAAATTATGCCTCGTAGATACAAATGGCAAAACGTTGGTATCAGTTTTGTTTTGCCTTCCCAAATTCTTTACTCTTGCTCTTACTGCCTACTATTTCCTCTTTCTCCATATCAATCTGTAGTCATAGGTTGACTGATGCAGCACCTGAAACGGGCCTTTCTTACCGTTGTCAAGATCTCTGTCTCTGCAACCTCGAGCATTCTGACCACCTGAGAGAAGGGTGGTCTATTGTCAGGGTTAGCATCCCAGCAGCGCGTCATGATTTCACCCAGGACAGGCAAACAATCATTAGGGATGGTTGGACGGACACCTTTATTGACAACTGCAAAAGCTGCCTGTACAGCAGTCATGTTCTGGAAGGGAAGCATCCCCGTTATGAGCTCCCACAGAACAATGCCGAAACTATAAACATCAACTTTTTGTGTGTATGGTCGGTGCTGGATCATCTCCCTGCAAAACAAGCAGAATGCACTTAACTATCTTTCTAGCTCTTTTCATAAAGGATTGCTCATCTAACTCAAGGTGTACATCCTAACTGCCATATCAACCAAGAAACAAAATAATAAGCTAACATAAGTAGTACCTATTAAAGGCTACCATAAGTAATATCTTAAAAGATAAAAGGAAACCATGATAAGTTCTGATGTCTTCTGATTTGTTAAGATTGTAGCAACATATTAATCAAGTTTCCAATAGAAAAGGCACCCGCGTAGTAGTGAGTAAATAACCAATACAACAGCTAAGCTCAGCCTCATACAAAGTTGGGTCAGCTATATGAGTCGTGTGCAAACACTACAATCTATTTAGGCCCAAATTGAAGTGAACGTGTTGTTTTTGTCATTAAATAGTTGCCTTAATTATCAAATAAAACATAGGTGTTAATGATTTACTTGTTCTTATGTTTTAATTACTACATGATTATAAAGTTTATCTGACAACTACTAACAGCTGTCAAGTATGCAAATGCATTTATTGATACTTGATACTACGGTGTACAGAAGTGTAATACATTCTTCTTGACAGACAAATGTAGAATATTCTTACGTGTGTGAATTTGCATCTTCTATACTCTGGTGTGCTTTTTGTGAGAATGTACATACATGCTATATCAGCCTATCTAAATCCTTTAGAAGATTTGACGCATGCATTTTTCTTTTCCTGTTCGAGGAGATAAAATATTATTTCCTCCAAGAGAGATCTAAAAAGCTGAAAATTTCAAGGGAAAAAAGATCTGCATTCCTAAACGCTTTAGAAATATTTATTCTCAGCTAATGGAGGCTGAGAGGAACTCGTTCAATTTTGCATAAAATAATTTACCGTAGCCTAAAAAGAATTATCCATGCAGAAGAGCCACAAGCCCACAATCATAGACAAGAATGAATTTTTTTAGCTACGGCCTCCAATGCTGATTTTCGGAGATGAAACGCCGGGACGTGGTTATCAGCATTCCGACATTTCACGTGATAAGAAGCAGGAGCAACTAACGAAGAACTCTCTGCAGGATGCAACAAATGGTGGCAGGAGATACATCCAAAAATGGATAGAAGAAGATGACGACCCCTTGGAAGTAGGAGGACCCGATACTTGCAGTTTTGCACATCAAAACATATTTGACCAAGCCTGCTAGGGAGACACTATGGAGGGATGTGATCCTTGCAAGATATGGATGTTGTAAGCAATGATGGTTATCATATAAGGTGTTTACCTCATTGGGTTAAGTGAGAGGATGAGATTACGGGATTTGGAGGTCCCAAGATTTATTGGCTTCGCAACTGGAAATGGTAAATGAATTTTTTTGGCTTGATGTATTGCAGCAGCTTGACTCCCAGGGAGGATTCCCCAACTTACTCTCTACCAAAGTTGATAAGAACGCCACAGTAGCTGAATTTATCAAAAGTGAGGCAGACCAGGTGTCCCTGGGTGTACCTTTTGGGAGACCAATCCAGTAGTGAATTGGAATAACAATGATGATTTCCTACAGAAGTTATATAGTCATGCATATTCCGGAATGAGGACAAAATTATGGAGCATGCAATAAATATATTTCTCAATGAATCATGATATAGATGCCTGCTTGGGGTGTGAAGGCCAAGACAGAAATAGTACGGAAGTTTAATGCACCTAAGAAGGTGTCATTCTTTACATAGTGTGCTGTGTGGGATGCGATCCTAACAGCGGATGATTCGAGGAGACATCCGGTGGTAAGTTGGTATTGCGGGTGTAAGATGCAAGGGTGGATGGCTATCAAGGTGTGTGTTGGTGGTCAATGAAGTGGGGGCAGCCTAGTGGTCAATCAAGTGGGTGTGACCTAGTAGTCAACTAAGTTGCTCGGACTCGGGTGCGGGCATTCGATACGGGCACGGATCTGAGTGTCGGATTCGGCAAAATCTAAATTTTAAGATTCGGGGGGTGGATCCAGGTATGGATATGGGTGCGGGGATTCGGTTAAAAAAATTCAAATTATAAAAATAAAAATAAAATAAAAAAGGAGCTATAAAGAGAAAAAGAAAGCCATTCAAGGCCTTCTAGCAACTCTCCATCTATATCGCTGCTACAGTCTACCAGAAGTCCGAACTTAGAACACGACCCCTTGAATTCTTGGTTTTATTGAAACACAAAGCGGCAAATATGAGACAAAAGTACTACAATATTGAAGGTATGCCATTTCCCATGTCTTAAATCTGTTTTATTTTTAATTTTGAGAAAGCAAAATCTCAACCCCCCCCCCCCAAATTTGTCGATGGACACAGGTCAAAGTATCTGAAGTTAGTTGACCGAAAACCGCTCCCGTGTCGAGACGGGCGCGGCAGCAAAAGCGAAGAGTTTGTGCAACTTAGGTGGTCAATGAAGTGGAAGGAGAACATGAGGTTTCAAGTTTAACTTTTGGTTGCCTTTAACTTTCGTTTTAAGGAATTTATTAAGTCAACTGTGCATTAAAAGATTATTTCTCTAAGAAGAATAACTATGCCTCCATCCAAAGCTATATCAATACTCAATAGATAATTTCTATTAACACTATCACTTACACCATGAACTGTAGGTCCATTTGAAATCATTTAGGTATTCGAGGATGTGCAGTGTAGTTTTAGACGAGTAGAAAAGCTATCTACTAGGAAATCAATTCATGTAGAGACAGTTGAACTCTTCGCAAAAACCTAATTTGGGAGATTTCATTAATTTTTTATGATGGGAAAGTTAACACTCAGTCTGTGTAAGAATTTTCCTCATGCATTACCAAGAGCAAAAAACATTTTATTCAATGTGTCTCCCAAGAAAAGGCTAGGATGATATGAGTCATCTATCACATTAAAGAGTCACTCATAGGCCAAATGGAGCTATATTAGAAGCTATCATCAATCACGATGAAGCATTTTATACACATGGCCAGATCTACAATATGAATACCTAAAACATTTGATTTCCACACCTAATTGTAGAAACTAAAAATAGGTCTGTCTAGTCCATGTCAATTTCAAACTGGCCACCAATATCCAAACAGTGTTTGCACCTACATTTGCCCGTTCAGAAGCTTCCCACAAACATTGGAAGTCCTTGTCAAAATCTTGTCAGAAAGAATGCCCCAAGTAAGATCTACAAGGAATTACAGGCTCTACTTCCGTCTTCCATGATAACTTAACCTTCCATAAGAAGCATCAAAACCAGACATATCCATACGACTCAAACTAAAAAAATCAATCTACTCTTCAGTAGCCATATTTCAGGACACAGTCTCAAGGCAAAAGACGGTGAATGCTTTGATCACACAAGTTGTATCTTCGACAATCAACTCATTCTTACTTTTATTGTTTGAAATAAGGAATGAGAAGAAACTAATCTTGGAGCAAATTCTGTCAAATTTTAAGTTAAGAATGAGAGTGATACTAAAAAAAGCTGAAGTACTGCCTACAACTACCAAACAGAAAAGGATAATATTTCTCAGCTCGATTACTGTTCCAGGGAATTTGCACCGTGAACAATTTATTATTATCAGAGTGTTGATTAAACGAAAGAAAATACACCAAAGAACGGCATTGGAGGGAAAAAGAAGAGGAGAGACCATTGTATGGTGAAGACAACAAATATATAATTAACTTTTAACCCTTTAAAAGTTTAAAACAAAGGCGACAGACAACCTTCTGCATGTTGTTCTAAATAGAGCATTCCTTAAAACACGAGTCCGAACTATGGTTCATCTCTCTCAGACATATCCCGAAAACTAATTCCATGACTAGAGTGAAGTGAATCAAACTAAACTCACCAAAAGAGGCACAAATAATTAAGTTGAAAGGTTGAACAGAAGAAACAACTTCTCTCTCTTAGCAATAAAAGGCATACAGTAGAGTGAAGTGAATCAAACTAAACTCACCAAACAAAGGAGAGCAAGGAGAAAGGTGGGAAATCTTTTGAAATAAAACAAGAATACTAAGTTGATCGTCTTTTTGACATTTCTAGCAAGAGGCACAAATAATTAAGTTGAAAGGTTGAACAGAAGAAACAACTTCTCTCTCTTAACAATAAAAGGCATACAGTAGGAACATTAGCACAAGTGATCGGGTTCTTTCCAAAGGATAGAGGTCCTTAAGCCCATCATCTCCTTTCTTTTCACTTCAAATCTATTTTGTGAAAGGCAATGCAAGGTGCTTTTATTTAGATCATCAGATAGAAGATATAATGCAAAGTGAATGTTCAGACAAATATCACGTTGGAACATAACATATCTTTAGTGCGACCATTTCCCTGTTCTCTTTGATAAGTTAAAGCAATTGTGTTGCAAACAAAGTTGCACTAGTATGCAAAACATATTAATGTCCTACTAAAAGAAGGAAACTGAAGGCCACAAAAGTAATGTATGAAACAGCCAAAGTAGCTCTGTATTAAGGTTCCGCCAAAAGACCAGAGTAGAATAATGGAATCACATTTAACTGCTAAAAAGTTAGAGACTTACGGAGCCATCCAGCGGTATGTTCCAGTCTCTGGTGTCATTCCTTCAGTCTGCACCTCAATACGAGCAACCCCAAAGTCCGCAATCTTGATTGATTTATCAGCAGCAATCAGTAGGTTGTCAGATTTCAGGTCACGATGTATCAGATTCAGGCCATGCACATATTCCATACCTCTTGCCACATCCAAGGCCTGCTTTACCGCTAACTTCAAGGGCACAGATCGATTTTGTCGCTTAGTGAGAAACTGACGAACTGATCCTCCTTTTGCATATTCAGTGACAATACACCACACCATGGGTTTACGGCACGCACCGATAAACCGAACTATGTTTGGATGTTTCAACCTTGCCAACATCATGACTTCCTGCTGAAACTGTTGCTCCATCAAGTGAGCCCTCTCAAGATCATTCTCTGGCCTCTCCAAAAGCTTGATCGCAACATCCTCACCATTGTAAGTTCCCTTATAGAGCTTCCCAAAAGCCCCTTGTGCAAAAGCTGGTCCCATGTTAAGCTTCCTCAAATCAATTGTCCACTCATCATAATTCTCAAGCCCATTGGTAGGAAATCGAGGATCCATTAAAGCTTTAGCCAAGGCATCATCACTCAATCCATGAGAAACTTTCACCTTGTTTACACTAGCTGCAACAGAATAGTTATTGTGGACACGCTTGAGACCCTGGTGGTTTAGAATACGAGTGTGTGAATCATTTGATCCAACACTGCTGTTATCCATAGACATTGCAACAGAACCTCCGCCATTGCTCATCTGCAAGCTCCCATAACTGTCGATTGACATGTTTGATCCCTCACCAAGCTTATGGTAAAAATTTTGTGACAGTCCATAATGTTCATGGTTTTCATTTAAGTCTATAAGTCCCGTAAACTTTGGAGCTTCCAACATTTTCCCGTCAAAGCAGCTGCAGCAAAAATACTATAGGTTCTTCTGCATGAGTAATTCAAACTTTAACTTCGCAACCCTGTGAAAAAAACATGAAAAAATCAGAACTCATTTAAGAAAATTCTTCTCTCCCCCAGGTTCATGCATCAAAATGCAATAGAAAAAAAAGAGGGACAGAATAGCTAAACAAAGATTAGTTTCAAAAATGAACACAAATAACAGAAGCTTGATGAAAATAAACAGCAAAAAGAAATCCCTCTTCACTCTTTACTAACAGGTAAAATATTATTTAAAGAAAAAAAGGTCCTCAACTCTCTGTTCATTCAATGCCTTCAAATTAGCTAAATGACTTAGTAATTAAGATAACAATTCAATTACTACATCCTCTCCATTTTATCAGTCATTTAAGATTTTGGGAAAACTATTTATTGTTCAACAGCATTAGTTCTAAGGAGTATTGACTGAATTACCTTATGAGTAATTAGTAACTGTATGCTTTCTCGGAATACTAAGGATAAAATTGGAAGAAAAAAAAAATTAATGCATTCTTGGTTTTCTAAAGCAACAAATTTTGGACCCAATATTTTTGGCTAAAGCGACAGACAAAAATGACGGTAGGGAGTAAGAACTTGCTTGAATTACATGCAGAAAGACCTTGAGAACCCTAAAATATCTGAATCAAAATTACACACACACACAAAAAAAAAAAAAAAAAAAAAAAAAAACTAAAAACTAATAGGACTAATAAACTGAAAGAGAAATGATTTTATTGAGAAGACATGAAACCTAAAAAAAAAAAAAAACTAACTGTAAAAAAATTCCATTTTCCCCTCTTACAATTTTCTCCCAAAAAGATGAGGGGTTTAATCGTAATCACGACAAAAACGCGTCGAGTTCTACTAGCTCCGGTTTTCAAATAAGTCAGATACTTCAAGCATAAGAAGGCAAAGACAAAGCTATACCCCTATGATACCCAGCACAGAATTTAGCACAAGAAAAAAGTAGCTGAAAATTCACACAAAAAATCCCTAATTCAACTGAAAAAAACATAAGAAACCCCAATAATAATAAAAAGGTGATCCAGGGGTAAAATCGAGAGAAAAGGAGCTAAAATTACCTCGATCGACAAGACTTGACTTTATCCGATCGATTTTTGCAAAACCGAAAAGCTGTAAAAACAAAGTCTTTACTCTTTACCACCACCAACGGTAAAAAAAACAACGACGGATGAAGAGAGTTAAAAAAGTAGCGAGAAGAAGGTAACAGTAGAAGAAAGAGTAGAGAACACAAAAAGAGAAGAGAAAATGAACACGAGAGAGAGAGTAAATGAATGAACGTTGTCTTAGCTATAGGAGCTGCCTTTTTTCAGTCTTTGGTCTCTGTTTGGCAAAATTAATTACATTTGTTTAGCTAAAAAATTATATTTCTAGAAACAATTAAATATTTATATTTTTCTTTTCCTTTTCCAGCCCGAGGGGAGACATCTGGTGTGGCCACTCGTACCTTACACCTTCTGTCCTTTCATATTACTGGTGGGGTCTACCTTGATCTGGACATTAAAAAAACTTGTGTGTTACTCCCTCGTCTCGTGTTACTAAAAATAGTGTGTCATTTAGAAGTTTAAAATAAAATTAATTTTTTTTATTTTTTTTATTTTTAGTAATAATTATTTTTGAAAATAGAAATAACACATAAATAAAATAAATATTTAATAAATAAAGATTATATCTTAAGACATAAATAAAAATATAATAGTTTAATTTATTTCTTAATTAATATTTTATAAAAGACGTGTAAAAGAAAAATACGACGCATAATATGAGACGTAAGGAGTATTAAGATGGAACATTTGTAAAGGTGCATGCACTTAGACTAGCTTTTTCTTAAGACTAGTTCAGTTTATAAGTATTGGATACTAGATGGTTATATTATAAATATTATAATAATTATAATAATAATAATAATAGTAGTAGTAGTAATAGTTTATCGTAATTAGATTTATATATAATACGTAAGAGTTTATATGAGCACCAATAACTTTGATGGTCTCATTTCTGTGTATAAGATTTATAGCATGTTTGGCCAAGCTTCTCCAAGTTCAAAAGTAATTTTTTTCAAAAGAATAATGCTTTTTTTCAAATTTGTAGGAGGAAAAAAGTATTCCTGGGGAGAAGCAGAAACATTTTTGGAGAAGCAGAAGGAAATAACTTCTTCCCGTAATCATTTTTCTTAGAAACACTTTTGAGAAAAATACGCTTAAAATGACTTTTTAAAAGCTTGATCAAACACTAATTGATGCTAAGAAATATTTTTTAAATTAATTAGTCAAACACAAACTGTTTCTGACCAAAAATACTTTTGAAAAAAAATACTGATTTTCTACCTTGGACAAATGGGCTATTAGTGAGATAATGTTATCCCTAATTCACTTTATTTCTACCAGATGCGAATTTATAGCCCATGGTCCTAGAATAATTTCCACCCTATTTTTTTACAAAAAGGAAGGATATAATCAAAACAAATCAAGATTAAAAAAAATTCAAACGTTAACGTATTTATTCAGAGATGAAGCTGCATTGAGTTCTATATATATCTTACATCTCACATATGTTTATGTCGATTAAACAAAGTGAAATAAATAGAGGATTCGTAAAAAATAAAAATAAAAATAAGAGTCAAGAATAGGGATGGCAAACGGGCGGGGCGGGGCGGATATGAGCGGGTCAAAACGGATAAATTATCCGACCGACCCATATTTGAGACAGATAAAAACAGGTTTATCCGGCGGATAATATGGATATTCATATTATTCATGACTTCTTAAATATGATCACTTATGATAGAATTCCTTGTCTTCCGAACTTGAGGAACTCCAATTTGACAAATGTAAAAGTTAAACACATTAGTTATCCAATGGTTAACCATTTACTAAGTAGATAATACGGCTATTTATCCGTATTCGATCCGTTTTTAAATGGTTCATTATCTAACCTATTTTTTTATAAATAATATGGATGGATAAATTTTTTTTAAAATTATTTTGTCACCTCTAGTCAAGAACATGAAGAAACCAATTCTTAGATTATGACATGGAATTTCTGAGCATAAAACTTTGACTAAATATTTGACTCAGTCAAAGATTGAAGATGCTAGTTGAGAGAAGGAAATTATGGTTAGAATTATCACTTGCCTCATACTTCAATATCGACTAGTTTCACTTTAGTTGACTCAGCTATGTCCGATCTTTCAATCGCCTAAGAAGAAATCACCAATGTTTAAATAATAAATCCGTTAAAATTACAAATTTAGTTTTATATCCCAAATTCGATTTGGGATACACCATAGAAATTTAAATGTGATTTTTTTAGCTACCAAACGAGTTACTTTGGGAAAAATGAGTTGATATAACTTGCCAAACATAATAAAGGGAGGTACTCCGTGGAAATGACATCAGGTAACTATTTTAAAATATATTCACAGTTTACAATGTATTTAAAGATTAGTTGATTCATTCAAGATACGGCGACCTGAAGTTTGAAAGCTTTAGAACATCGTGTCCTAAAGTTCGAACATTGTGTTCATAAATTAGAATTTTAAGTTAACAGTTCAGAAATTCATGACACTTAGTCCTGAATTTCAAATTAACAACTCAAAGTTTAGGGCACTAAGTCCTGAATTCAAATTAGAAGCTCAAAATTTTGTGATACAAAAAACTGCTTTTTACATTCCTATGGCACATAGGAAACCTTATTACCCTCAATGTTTAAGGTTTGACTTAATTACACTTAGTATATCAAATTACTAATTATATACCATAATTAATTTAGGGGTATAATTAATGGGCAATTTTTTACTCCATAATTAAAGGAGTCCGTATATCCCCACTCATCCCACGTTTCTCTCTCCTTACCCCTCACCCCCACCCACGTTTTACAGCTACCCACGTTTTTTTTAATCTTTTACAACTCCACGTTCGACTGAAACCAGTTTCTCCCTTTAAATTCACAAAATATTGAATACATCATTCTACAAAGTTCGTTCCAAATTTGAGTCAAGTTGAAGTTAATCGATGAAGAACATCAAATCTTTGGAAAAAAAAGTCCTAAAAAATCAGCAGTAGCTGATATCTCCTCATTTGATTTGGGTGTATTAACACCAAAATCACCCAAAAAATAAGTCAAATCTCCACATGAAATTGCAGAGACTACTCATAGTTCATCTCCCCGGCAAATCAGAGCCGAGATGAGAACAAAACAAAAACATGATGTAGATGCTGGAGAAAGTTCAACACCAGGCAAACAACTCAAACGAAAAGGAAAAGATGTTTTGGTAGGCGACGACTTTGTAGAAGAGGTCCCTAAAATTCGAACAGGAAATAAACCCAAGGTGTCTCCTGGTTTGAAAAATCAAAAAAATGAAGAACATTCCAAAAAACACCCAAAAAAAGCTCTGAACTAATCATTGGTGAAGGTAAACATTTATTAGTTTCGTTTCCAATTTTTTAGTTTGGTTTAGGATGGAAAAATATGTGTTACACGTGTTTTAATTGAGTGTAGAATAATTGTCTTAATTTTGAAGATAATTTGTAGTTGTAATGTTTTGCCTTTTATAATTATAGATATTTTGTAGTGATTTTGTAGTTATATTGTTGGGTAGCTTGTACTATTTGAAGCAGAGTTGTAGTTATTTTTTGTTGCTGCCTTTTTGTAGAAAATGCTTTGAATTGTAGATTTTTTGTAGTGATTATGTAGTTATTTTGTAGATAAAATGTAGATGAATGTATCCTTTTTATGCAGTTTACTAATGTGAAATAATTTATTATTTGTGCAGAATGGACATTTCTTTACCCCACATAATGTGGATTATGGGGTGCTTAGATTCCACACTTTGTGTGATCCTAGCATTCCTAGCCAGATAAAAGAGCTATTGTCTCCAACTGCGTTGAAGCTTTTCAAAAAGACATGTTTTGGATACTTACTGTCTCTCCCCCCAATATGCATGCAAAACCAAGCCATTCATCTTCTGATGAAGTATGAACTGACAAAGTCCAATGCATCATATTTTTCAGTCCAGTTGAAGGGTGAAAATTGATTTTTTCACTGAGAGAGTTTGCATTAATTACCGGTCTAAATTGTGTTACTCAGGTTACAGATTTTGGCTATACTTCCAGTCATGTCAGCAAGCTAATGAACAGCTATTTTCCTAACAAGTTAAAAGTAGAGAAGTCATATTTGAAAAACATAGTAACCAATAGATCCTGGGTAAACAATGAGGATGCGGTGAAGTTGTGCATTCTTTATCTTTTAGAATTTTTCATTTGTCCTTATGACAAAGACCATGTGTCTTTTGTAGATCACTTTAGATTCTATATGGTAGAGTCTGGGCTGTATGAGTCATACCCATAGGGTATTAAATCTTTCACTCAGGTGATGGAATCTGTTAGGCACAGACTAAATCCCTACGTACATTCTTATCTCATACGGGGATGTTCACTAGCATTGCAAGTATGGCTTTATGAGTGTAACGACCCGGTTTGTCGTTACGTAAAACCTGCATTTTAACTGTTGTTAGTGGCTTAGTATATGTTGGTTATTCTATTATTAATGTGTTAGAGTTGATAGGCTTGAAATCGAAATGGTTAAATGAGAATTTAGTCACTTAGTCCTTAAGAACAGCCTTAAAATGGGAAAAGTCAACTAAGAGTTGACTTATTGGTAAACGACCTCGGAATACGTATTTTATGGTTCGGATAGCTTCGTTAGGTGATTTGGGACTTAGGAGTGTGTTCAGAATATTTTTAGGATGCCCGATGTAGAATTAGGCTTGAATTGGCGAAGTTAGTATTTTGGCGAATTCCGGTTGATAGGCGAGATTTTGATTCGAGGGTCGGAATGGGATTCCGAGAGTTACTGTAGCTTCTTTAGGTCATTTTGGACTTGCCCGCAAAATTTCAGGTCATTCGGAAATGATTTGGTTGAGTTTTTGATCAAATGCGCGTTTCGGAAGTTTTTGGAAATCATAGGCTTGAATCCGATGTAATTTTGGTGTTTTGATGTTAGTTTTGATGTTTTTAGAGTGCAAATAAGTTTGAATGATGTTATGGGATATGTTGGTAAGTTTGGTTGGGGTCCCGAGGGGCTCGGGATTGATTTCGGGTGATTAACGGACTCATTTGGACTTAGAACAATTGCTGGTTTTCTGGTTTTTCTGCACAGTGATTTTGTTCACTGCGATCGCATAGAGTTAATATGGTCAGGCTCAGATTTGTTCTATGCGATCGCATGAAGGGAGGTGCGATCGCAGAGTAGAGGGAGGACAAGTCAGTGCGATCGCGTGGAAAAGGCTGCGATCGCACAGAGGAAGATACGCGCGTGTGGTTGGCTGGCAATTGCACTGTGCGATCGCGTGCATAGTGCTGCGATCGCGGAGGTCTGGGAAATTGGTCAGTGCGATCGCAGGGGAAAGGCTGCGATCGCAGAGAATAAATACCTGGGCAGTTAATTAAAAAGCCCTTCCGCGACTTAAACCCTCTTTTACACCATTGTCAAGCGGAGGAGAGCTTTTTGGGCGATTCTTGAAGGAGAAAATCATTGGGTATCACAAAGGTGAGTATTTTGATCAATAAAACTCGTTTATGAGTGATTATAGACCATAATCCCAGCCTTTAATTCATGAAAAATAGTAG
>ML267318.1:0-11778 GCA_005239495.1 Nicotiana undulata
GGGGGGGGATATATATACTGTTCCTGAACTAAAACCATTCAGGTTCGCTTAGAACCTCCAGGTTCCTTTGGTGCACCTTTCTAATCATTTCTTTTCTCCCCCTGATAGTAAGCACTAATTGTGTTTCGAAACTCCAATTACAGTAAACTGTAATCCATGCTTCAACAGTTGGTATTTATTTCAGACATACACTGTGCAGACATACACTTCAATGATGTTAATGGTTCTTGTAATCAATTTTAAAGCACAAATCTCTGGCAAGAAAAACAGTTCGGACATTGAACATAGGGGAAAGATGTAAAGAGTATATGAACTAAAGGTAGAGGGACATACCAAAGATGAAAGAAGCAGTAAAACATGCAGAGCCAGACATATAAATTTGGAACCGAAAGCTTCAATACCCTCTCGATGGCATATAAAAGGTTTCCTTTCAAAGGATGTTGTGAGTTTTGCACAATTGGGTTAATGTACTGCACAAGGATGTATCCCGTCAGAACATATTTACGCTTTACTGAAGCAAATGCAGTTTGAACCTTCAGAAAAAATCACCTGTTCTATGATAAATCCCATCAATCCTGTAAATATTACCAGCTTGATGAATTGGCGTGCCACCCAACCTTTGCGAATGCATGGAGTGCGGGGATAGCTAAGCTTCAGATAACAGAATAAATAAACCCAAAAAATAATGAGTTGATGCAAGAAACCTCCTAGAGTGAACTCTCTTTTTCTCCTTAAATAGGTTTTTGATTAAAAATGGGATTTAATAATAACATGAAAGCATATATATTTAAGAGAAAGGACGAGGGCAACACCATAACTTAGGGAAAATTTCACATTAGAACAACTGGGATTCATGCTTTTCAATTTTATAGCCCATATTTCAATTTATAATCAACTAGCCCAAAAATAATAGGCTAAAACTCAACATCCAACTCCAATAGGTTCTCAAAATTACTATTTAATTTTTAAAAAGGATTCCTCAGGCATTTAAGTTAATATTCGAATCAGTAATTGTGACTCAAATATTAGTTCAACAAACAAAATCCATTCGGGTGGTGAAAATTAGATTTTTAACAAGCTTAAACATGTGGGTTTAAATTCCGAATTTGATTTTGAGAGAAATTTGGAGCGGGTGTTATTTAGACTTGTTAGAAATAGTATAAGGAGGTTATATATAAAATTTGAAGTCATTTCATGGAAATTTGGACTGGTTTTGAACAAGATTGCAACTGAAAATCGTGGAAGAAGTTTGTCTACAGACGCTTGTATAAATGTGTATAAAAATGTATAATAGTGTATAAGATGTGTTTATACACTCATATACACTATTATACAAGATTATACATACTTATACAAAAAACTGACTTCGTCTTCTTGCTTACTTCTTCTCTGAAATTTAATTCAAATCTTGCTCAAATCTACTCCAAATCACTTCAAATTTAAATTTTGAACTTCTTTTGATATTTTCAATCAATTGGAACAACACCCAATCCAAAAAAAATAACAAAATAAAAAAAATACATTTTCGAAAGCAAAGCTTTGAATGGTCTTCAATGGTGGACTTCTACTCTTCAATTTTCTTACATTGCAACAGGGTGACAACACAAGAGGAGAAGCAGAAAATATACAGCCCCTTGAAGCATATGTCGAGGATGTGAGAAGAAGAGAGCAAAAACAATGTTCTAAGAATACAAATTTAATTCCATAGCTTTTAGAAGCAATGGTTGTAAGAACACATATTTTGAATTTGCTAGTGCTTTCAAAATATGTACAATATGGGCTAGGATGGTTAAACCTTAAAAACATGGGCCATTTTTTGTTATGGTGTAAAGTCATGTGTATTTTTTTGTAATTTTTTCTAAATCCAAATAGGAAAAGAGACCCTTCCATAAAGATAATCATGGAATGAACTTTGCCAATAGAGTCTTAGTTTCTTATTGATCTTGATCAGTTGTAGCTTATTTTTTTGGTTGAGTTGTCTTTCTGAACCAGACCCGAAATTAGTTCGAGAAAATATGCTAAAGTAGTCAAAATGGATGAATATGTTCAATTCAATAAAGAGAATTGGAATGGTAAGAACTGAGTCATTATTTCAATGTCAGGCAGGTCACTAAGGATAATTGATATCCTATCACTACAAAGACAATAATATAATCTTGCTGACGGGAGGAAGAGTGAGGACTCGATTATGGTATCCATTGAGTGTAACCCCAGTGCATCTAAACAGACTGCAGGCATTTTTATCCCTAAAACAAGATAATAAAGGAATCACATGGGAGACATAATCGAGCCCCAATTTGTTGTTAATTCATATGACAAAGCAGATTTCCCAAAGGGCCAATGCAGTACTTGATGCCCCAATTTGTTGTTAATTCTTCATCTTCCACGTAAGACTTATCAAAAATCAATTTTGCAAGGCTTAACTGATCCTACCTGATAACATAATGTTGGCGCAACCATGAAGTAAGCCAAACTCTTGAAGCTAACATCATAAAAGAAATCCCCATCTGAAGTTTCATCCTAACATCATAAATAAGCTAGATATCAGATACTCGATATCTTCAATAGCATTCGCAGGAGCAGAATGCTAACAAGTCTTCCAAAGGTTAAAGAGCAAAGTTGGTTAATCGAGTGATTTTTAATAGACCACAAATGAAGCTTTAATCAACTGCACATCCTCTGGGTCCATCAGAAGAGGACATAGATTAATCATACCTTATCCGTAGACTTTGCGAGCTGTCTCATATCATGATTTGTATGTGCGTAAGAAACCAGCTTCATCCACACAATGCAAGCAACCAGCATCAATATGACACCAGACAGAAAAGCAGAATCACACCTGCGCAATTTAAAACGCATTGACTTGATATTATTTTCAATATATCTTATCTAGCCTACAGAAATAATAGTAAACAGGTATAATTAAAAATGCTCCCCTCGTAATTGATAATCCAAATTTACATCAGTAGTCGTCCTTCCCAATATCCCAAAACGAAGGTTTAAAAACATCTCGAACAGTTAAAACTTAGAAACAGGTATTAGTTCCTATGCACAGCTCCTCTCCCAATAAATGGGCAACTTTTGACATCTAAGATATTCACCAGTTGTAGCTAAAGAATTTCTCAGTTAACCACAAACATGGCAGTCAGCAAGGCCCGCCCATCATACCCTTCTAAGAGGATGCATATCAAAATTTCATGACTACAGAGCATAAGGACATACCCAAGAATGACCAGAACTGGATACAAAACGGCAGCTGTTGTTATAGTTATGTGAAGAGTAACCACCGCCTGCAGAATCAGAAAGAAAATTTCATGATTAACTTTGAGTCTTAGAGTAATGAAGGATCTACAACTAGTTCAATCGTCAAAACATCAGAAAGGAGAAAACACAACGGCCACGGACACACCAGTATAAACCTCCTTCATTATAAACAGGAATAAGAATCACTGAGAACACTATGTGAAAGAAATATTCACTTTTCATAAACAAAGAAGGATTTTAGGAAGAAAAAAAAAGCAGTGGAAAACAGGTGATTTCGACTTACACGCTCAGTCAAACGCCTCTGCTGTGCCAACTTCTCCACAAGAAAAGCAGCGAGCGGCAAAATTTGGAGACTGAGACTGGAAGCACATCAAGGCTTTCATTTTTTTGTCTAAAGAATAGTAGGTATTAAGACCAGAGAAAGAGAAGGGACTCAAGATGGCAATACCAGCACATTAGAAGCGGCCAATCCCTTAACGACTTCGAGCTAAACCAAAAGCCAGCCCTAATTAAAAGGCCATACTGCAATAATAGTCAAGTGTTTGTCATCAGCAACACAATACTTAAAAACGTTTTGAAATGACATATCATATCTTTTGTAACCCTATTCCTATTCATTGCTTGGCTTTAGTGTTACACTGATACAAGTGGCCAGGTACAAATCGCATTGTTAATGAAATTGATTAGAGTGATATTACAGAAAGATGTATACCTTCATCAAGTTCTCGATAATCAGCCTGCTGTTAACAGCAATCAGCACCACCACACAGAGATTGAACAGGCCTGCGTGACTCTACCACGTGAACCATATATTGGTGTTAGCAAAGAGTTCTATGGCCGCTTTTGTACAGAGCTACAAGCACTAGTGAGCCACATGAAATTGAATCAAGCAAGACGCAGAATTGAGATTCTTTGGTCTACTAAAAGTTTGTGAACTTCCCCTTTCTTCATTAGTTCATGAATAATTAGTGAATACTGATAGTAATAGTTAATTCTGACAACTTACTGAATGCTGATAATATAGCATAGTAACTCTAACATAGCAACTCTTATGCTCCTTATAAAAAAAATATTGTAACTGTTATGGTATAAGCACTTGTGAGCCACATGAAATGCAATTAAGGAAACACGACATTGAGATTCTTTAGTCTGTAGATATCCACTGTCTTCATTAGTTCAAAAGTGATTACCGATAATTTTGCACAGTAACTCTTATCATTTGTCAAGGTCTCCTGCTACATTTTTCACTATAAGCACAATACATGGTAAACATTTCTACTCGTTCAACTGTCGGTGAAAATACCTGTCTGTGATCAAACCAAATATCACAAGAACTCATTACCTAATACCTATTGACCATATCGTAATATGATATCATCCTAGATCATGCAGCGTCAGAACATACTCAGATGATGGGTTAAGGAACAGCTTCTCTTGTGTCATGATCACTGACAGTAGCAGGACTACCTTTTCGGTTGACCTTTTCGTCTCAATACACTATCTTTTGGATGATGAGTAAGCAAAACTTCTTTTCCGCATGATCACTGGCAGTGGCAGGAATACCTTTTGGTAATCATAGATTAAAAGTTGATACATCTAAGAACTGAAAACAGAACATGAAAGCAATTTGGATTGCAAACTTTTAAATTAGACACTAGGTTAAGTCATGTGATTGAACGAAGTATACCTAGTTTGCACTGATATCGGGCAGCCTTTTTGAATTTCATGCATAAAAAGGACAAACTACTGCACACTGAGAAACAACTGATCCTTTTCAGTAGACAATATCATTCAAGCAAATGTGAAAGTCATGTCGCCAAATGACAACATAGGTTTATGGAAAACCCTAACTGCATATAATAGTGGTATGCTTCTTATTCTTCACCTGATTTTTCAGCATTTAGGACCCGTTTAGCCATAGATTTTGCAAAAATAAACTTGGATTTTATTTGGCAAACACTTGTTTGGCCATAGGTAGGGGTAAGGTCTGCGTAGACACTACCCTCCCCAGACCCCACTCGTGGGATTATACTGGGTGGTTGTTGTTGTTGTTTGGCCATAGATTTTGCCTATATTTTGGCCAAATCCCAAAACCATCTCAATAGTTGGTTTTGGGCCAAATCCCTAATAATACACATGTTTTTCCAAAATAAATTTGGGAAATATGTTTTGAAGACGTATGTCCAAACACATTTTCATCTTCAAGCCAAACTTCACCCAAAATAGATTTTTCAAAACAAATTTGGGAATCTATGGTCAAACGTCAGCTTAGTATCATCTGCATTGATCTGAACTTGACTCTTTATTATATTGTGTTTTGGGAAAGATATCCTTTATAATTCTAGTGCATGGAATCAACGGACAATAAGAATATATTTTCCCAGCTCAAGAACAAAAGCCAATCAAAAGATAAAGTTTGACTCACCGTTGAGCAAGAGGTTCAATGAGAATTTAAAAGTTATGTTACAACCTTAACTTATATGTCCTCGTCTAACTTTGGTTTCTTTTACCATCATGAAACAACTCATTTGTCGAGTTCAACAGAAGCCACTTCACATATGACAACGTGAGCAATGACCACATAACATTGTGGATTTCACAACATGGATGAGACCACATGAAATGAAGAAATACAATTTTGGTTGAAGATAAAATAAGATTTTATTCTGTTTAAGCCCATGTCTTTATCCACTTCTTTTTTCAGCCCTGTTTCAGCATGTTTTGCAGTCCATCACGACAAAGATTCTCCTTTCTTTAAAATCTCAAATATGACTATAAATAGAAAATTATCAGTTCTGCAGAGTGCAAATAATTAAGGTGCAGAAGGTGTTCTCTGTCATCAACAGCTCATAGCATGATTTATTCCGACTCAAACATAGACCCGATATTGAGTGTCTATGTACTTCTATGCTAACCATTTGCTATCACCACTATCATTCCCAGCCTTTAACAAGTAATCAGCTCAGCGACTGAGAAATACTTATGAATTTAGGTGGTTAGACGCCTTCATATAAATCACAGACCACAAAAAACATCCGAAAATAACGTGCTACCAATAAACACGAGGCTTGTTAGACCTCCTATGACAAGGAGGAAGCAGAAATAAGGAGTCACCTCACTACTAGGCGTATCCTTACACCATCTAGAATAAGCTAAATTCCTCAATTAAAAGCATCTTAGCAAACTCAAATTCTAATATCATAACCTTACATACAGTTTACGAAACTGAATTTATGAAATGTAATATTCCAACACAGCAACAGGTCAAAATAGCACGGTGAATAGTACACACACCTGTTTAAAAATGGCGTCGGAGCTGAGAGGACTCTCCTTGATTCGCCGGTGAGCTGGCGCCGACGCCCTGTAAGCAAATTTAAACGGCGTCGTTGTTGTTTCCGTTAATTTGCTTTCCTCACCATTCGCAACATTATCATTCCTGTCCTCCTCCTTTCGAATTACATCACAGGACTCACCAACCGATTTACTCCGCTCATTCACCGTTGCCAATCCAGCACCGCTGCCACACACATCTCTTCTATCTTCGCTCATATTCGCATCGGAACTGTTAATTGCACTAGCCGCCTCAAAACCATTACTGCCACGTCTCCTCCGAACCGAGTGATTAAGATCGGAGTTGAGGTTCTCAATACCTGAAGTCGTCGCCGTCGTCGTCATTTCGACGCTCTCCGGCAATTCCATGATCGCCATTGCTTACTCTCACCGAATCACAGAAATCACAGACTAAAAAGTAATGGAAACTTCTAGAAAGAGTAAGAAAAATCGTGAAGAGAGAGTTTGAATAAACACAAAAATCAAAATCAACCTTCACATGCAATGAGTTGTTATTATAAAAGGAATTACAGAAAAAGAGGATCTAAAAAGGAAGTAACGGAGGATTGGGTGAGATTTCGAAAACTAATTATGATTTGCTAGTTAAGGCGGTTCAATTTCGATTTTGATTTTGATTTTGATTTTTTACTTTTTCTAATACTGGATTTATATTATATGCAATAAAGGAATATGGTGGAATTTGTGCAATTTGTAGGAGGATGGGTCAAAGAAGAAAGTGACAAAGATCTTGAAATGCCGCTTGGAATTTTATGAGAGGAGGCAAATTTAATAACCGTGCCGAAGAAGACGTCATGTTTATAGAGGACAAAAATGGTTAAATACATTAATTGTGGATTAAGAATAAAAATGTATTAAAAGTTCGTTATGTATAGAGTAGAGGTTCGTTTTGAGGTCCTAGATCTGGTTGGTCAAACCTTAAAAAAGTAAATAAATAAATGCTCCCTTTTATTTTATATATGACCGTATTTCCGGAGAGGAAATTAATGAGAGAAAAAAAAGCATTTGGCACTTACTAAAATCATACATGTTTATTCACACTCAATATATTCATATTTTAATAACTTTGATGTCGGGACCGGCTTACGCGCACCTCGACTAATTTTGGGACTAGCTTACACGCGCCTCGACTAATTTCAATGGATATTTGCTACCTCCGCCAATAACATGTCCCACGTAACTCTTTTTTTGTTTCCATTAAAATTTGAACCTGATATCTCATGATATCACTCAATATTTATACCAAATCAAAATGAATATAAGACATCTATTTCCTACAAATAGTTATCAGTTGACTATGGTTAAGTGTCATATATTTTTCCTTTAGTTAACCGCTAAGAGCATGTAATTTTGAACATGTCACTATATTTTTAATGATAAATAAAAACATAAGTACTGTCGAAATATCAAGCCGTTTTGTAATAGCAAGTTGCTCATTTGTTACCCATTTTGCCACACAACAAATGATCAGGTAAGAAACTTCAAACATGAGTTATTTATTAAATAACTCTGTAATCCCGTTAACTTCTCTCGTGAAAGGACATAATGGGTATTGAAAAAATTACTTAGTAGGAGTTTTATGAAATGCCTTAGGAAAAATAGTTAAAAGGTATATTCTTCACTAAGTATTAAGAATATGACACTAATAATTTCAAAGTCAAGCGTTTCGGGCAAGTAACACTCCGGTCTCATTTGTTTGAACTTAATGGATGTCTCAGTTTTAATATTCAAATCTTTGACGTTAAGTACGTTTGTTTTTAAAGTGTAAATCTTAATTATTAAGTGTGTTTGTTTTTTTTACTTCACAGCCACTTAATGGGTCTGAATATGTCTGTATGATTAAAATCTATAACATAGACTTAATTTCATTAAGATGCTATCATCCATATTCATTATTAATTGCCGCCACATCCTATCATTATCAACTACTACCACACAACCACCACCACCATCATCCTCAATTGTAGCCGTCACCATTATAGACTATTACCACCCACCATCCCGACCACCATCATTCTCAACCACAATCAGCGTTCATCCACCTCAACTGCCACAACTGACTACCCCATCACCATCAACAACCACAGCCAGCACTGCCCATCATTATAACCTACCAGCACTCATCACCACCTTCCTCAATCACATTACCACCACCACTCGCCATTATTAACTATCACCACCAACTACCGCCATCCTCATTCATAATCGTCACCACTATCAATCACCACTAGTTACTACCTAGAACCACCACGATCAACCAAAACTACCACCAACTACTGCCTTTAGTCAACATTCACCAGTTAGCCATCACTACCGACATCTATAATAATTTATTGATAGAACATTTGATTAATTAGTATTTCATTTGAATTTTATGTTTATTAATTTTCAAATAAAGATAAATTCTATACATTCAGATGCTAAAAATCAAACAATCTTAATTATTTAGTATTCATATCTTAATACACATCTTAATATTCAGATGTGTAATCAGATTCGAATGTCTTAATCTTAATAGACATGTTGATATTTAAATGTGTATTCATATTCAAACGGCTTAATCTTAAGAAAAACAAATAAGACGTTAGGATACGTTTGGTTGATAAACAAATTATACCATAATTATACGGATGAAGTTTTTACACAGAAATTAAATAATAACGGGAGCATCTCATTGATGCAAGGATGAGATTAAACAAGTTGCTCTGTCCAGAATTAAAAAAAATAGTTGGTCAGTGATTTACACATTTGGCAAAAGAAATGGAAAAAAAACACTAATCGGGTAGGAAACTCCAGACTCCTTTTGTGAAGGGCAGCAGCGGAGCCAGAATTTTCATAAAGGAAAATCAAAATATAAAAAAATAAACTCACCAATAAGTCAAGGGGTGTCATTATATATATATATATATTAAAAAGAAATTATCGAGTTATACAATATAACTTTCTGATAAATGGGTATCGGTTGACACCCTTTTAGTGCATATGGTTCCGCTTCTGGACAGCAGGATTGAAAAACATTATTAGTCCTCGTTTGATACAAAAAATAAAGTATAATTAATCACGAAATTATAAATTTGAAATGAGTTTATCTCATTTTTTGTTTGGGTATGATAGTTGCCATCCCTATATATTCTGACTCTCCATTCTGCAATGTCATACTTTTTGGCAGATTACGTGATGTCAATGTTGCGATAAGTTTTGTCCAAAGTACAAATAGAAAAGGTATCTTCACAAAGTATAAAGGAATATTTTAACAAATAATAATATCAAAGTCAAAGGTTTCGGACAAGTAACATTCTTAGTGGGCGTTTAAATTCCGAAATAGGGGAAAAATATTTTCAAGTGAAAATGATATTTAAAATTTAGAATTGTGTTTGGACATAGAATGAAAATTTTGAAAATAATTTTTTGGAGTTTTTCCAATTTTCGAAATTTTCCAAATGCATCTTCAAGTAAAAATTGAAAATTTTATGAACTAATGTTGATTTCGGAAAAAAGGAAGAAAAAAATTGGAAAAAAGGGAAAAAATTTCTTTTGTCCAAACGGACTCTTAGTTCTAACCATATAATTTGGGAAAATCAAATAATTACAATTAATAAACTTGTTAGGTAGTGCTAATCTGATTAAATTTTTTTCCTTCCATTTATTTGCAGCTTTTCCACAAACAAAACTTAAAACCCATGAGCCAACAGAATACTTAGGCGTATTCAGTTATATAGCAGCACGAACATGAAGCATTCGTCTTTTTTATTGTTCACCTTCTCTTTCTTCAGACAAATATAATTAAATATGTCAAAGAGTATGAAAAATTATTACTGAGTTGTTTAGAGAAGTAATCCACTAGTGATATTTTATCACTACCATGTTTATTCGTAGTAGTATTTTATTACTTTAAAAGACACACTTAAATTTTTGTGTTTTCTCTATACTCCGTCATAATATTCTTGCTTGATATCAAATGAACAGAAGAAATTATGAATTTAATCATGTTTAACTTAGTGTTTAAGTCCACACAAAGAGATTGAGCGAAAGCTTTATGCTAATCATGAATTCCTGACATAACAACATTAATAATTGTAGTACGATCAAAAGTTCTAGTCGTGCAAAGGGATAAATATTTGTATGAAAAATCACCTATGAGAAAAGAAATGAATTCAGGCATATTGTCGAACATCTTAACTGCACCAAAGTTCTTCCCTTTTTCATTAAATTTTGTGGCCAACATGGACAAGTCAAGCATATTTTTGGCTGGAGTGGATGATCAAATGAAGGAAACATTGGTGCAACAGACTGGTTTCATGCTAGGTGCATTCCCTATAAGATATTTGGCATTTCCCCTGTCGTCCAAGAAATAGAATAAGATGGAATGTCACTAACTAATTGAGAAGATCATCACCAGAATCAATACAGCCTACTCCAAGCAATTGTCCTATGCTGGGAGGTTACAAGTAGTAATTGCAGTTTTGTTTTCACTACACAGCTTCTCTGGGAGACAACCTTCATAGTTTCACAAAGTGTGTTGAAGGAGGTGGAGAAAAAACTTTAGAGAGTACTTATGGGGAACATTGAAGGCAATAGGAAAATATCAACTGTAGCCTGAAAAAAAGTTGGATGTCCAAAGATGTTTGGGGTTTAAACATTAAAGGAAGCAGACTATGGAATATTGTCTCGGTTGGAAAGCTATTTGGCACTTAGCAAACAAAAAGAACCCGCTATGGGTGAAATGGGTGCATGGGATCTATATGAGAAACAACAATGATATATGGAGTCGCCATTTAAACTTTGCAAACTCCAGTTTCCCCATTTAAACTTGCATAAAATAGTAACTCAACGTTTATTAAAGAGACTCAGTGTAAAGTGGGTGAAAAATAATGATCTCGCAATTTATAGCCTCTCGGGCACAATATCACTTATAAATAGGGTCCCTCAGTCACTCGTGACTCCACTAGCACAAGTCAATGCTCACACTCAACACTCTCACTCAACAGGTACCGTGAATACACATACACTGCGATGTGCAGCCCGATCCATATAATATCTGCTGCGGCGTACAGACCGATCTAAATAATAGTGCGCCCACTAGGGGTGTACAGACTTCGGAGGGGCACCTACAACCCAAGCGCTATATTGTTGCGGCGTGCAGCCCGATCCAATATATATATATAT
>ML267318.1:11993-37396 GCA_005239495.1 Nicotiana undulata
GTGCAGTCTGATCCATAACTATCCTCACATATTCGGCTCTCGGCCTCACTCAGTCATTCTCTCAAGCCCCTCGGGCTACTCATCTCAACCCAGGACTCAGCCCAAAATACCTCTCAGTATTTTAAAACAGTGTGATAACAGTGATAACAACAACAGATATAAAGCATGACTGAGTTCATAAGTTTTCTACCAAAAATAGTGTGAGAATAGTGGAAAATTACCCCTAAGGGTCTAAACAGGTCGGCACGAGGCCCCAAACATGACATACAACCCATAATGAATATAAATCTCTAAAATACAGGATATTATAAGGTTTCAAATCAAACACGCGGCTTAGAAGCCGCTACGGGACGGACCAAGTCACAATCCCTATCGTTGCACGCCCACACGCTCGTCACCTAGCATGTGTGTCACCTCATTTATCAAAACAATACAAAATACCGAGGTTTCATACCCTCAGGTCTAGAGTTACAATGGTTACTTACCTCAAACTGGCCTGAAAACTACTCCGCAATGCTCTTGCCTCTCGAATCGACTCCCAAATGCTTTGAGTCTATCATAATCAGATTAATATCATCAAAATATGCTAGGGAGACGAAACCATTCGAAAATTATCAAAATTAGGCACAAATCTCGAAATTGGCCAAACCCGACCCCCGGGCCCACGTCTCGAAATTCGATAAAAATTACAAAACCGCAATCCTCATTCTCACACGATTCTATACATACCAAGAGCATCCAAATCGAACCACAATTGCCCCTTCAATCCCTCAATCAAAGTCTCAATTTTTCCAAGTCCTAACCCCCAATTTAACGCTGATGTTTTCCACAAATTCACCCTAGATCAGTCCAAACATTATATATGAATGAGTTTTAGGTTCAAATATCTTACCTCAAACGAAGTTCTCTTGATTTCCTCCTTCAAAATCCTCTCCCAAAGCTTAATCCCGGATGAAAATATTGAAGAAATGGCTCAAATTCGCGAAGGCTGGTTTATATACCCTTCTGTCCAGTGGTCCCGCACCTGCGGCCATTTACGCGCTCCCGCCCCGCACTTGCGGTCCCAGGTGCACACCTGCGCTCAAATTTCTGCATATGCGGCTTCACAGGTGCGGTAAAAACCTCGCACCTGCGGAACTCCTCCAGCCAGCCAAAAGTCCGCATCTACGGCTCCAAGACCGCACCTGCGACCTCGCACCTGCGGCTCCCCTTCCGCAGGTGCAGAAAAACCAGAAACTCTCTCACACCAGCAGCTTCAGCTGCAATTTCTCAACTCCAAACCTTCCGACGACCATCCAAAATCAACCCGAGCCCCCTCGGGACCCCAACCAAAAACACATACAAGTCATAAATGATCAATCAGACCTAGTCGAACTCTCAGAACACCCAAAATAACATTGAAACTCCAATCCAACCCATGATTCAAGCCTAAGATTCCTAAAACTTCTGAAAATCACCAACGATGCTGAAACCAACCAAAACACATCTGAATGACCTGCAAATTTACACATGTCCAAAATGACACTACGAACCTGCTCCAACTTCCAGAATTTCATTCCCCAACACATCATAAACAAACCAAGCAATGCATGACAAGGCAGAAACAGGAATAACGGGGCTAATTCCACAGAACGACCGGCTGTGTCGTTATAGAAGATTAGCTCGTTAAAAGTGTTAACGAAAAACTAGTATAAACAAGGGAACTATATCCTAGGGCCTCAAGGGACGTACTCTATATCAAACAGCTATAACAATCTGATAGGGTCACGAAGAAGAATGAGAAGTGCTGAGCGGATTTGGAGCTCCATTTCACAACAAAAACATAGATTTATAACCTAGTTGGTTATACATGATAGATTACTTACAAATGAAAGGCTGGACAAACTACAAATTCATGATGAGAATGATCATTGTTGCATGTGCGATCAATTAGCTGAGGAATCATCTCGACAACTATTTGAAGATTGTAGTTGGGCAAGGAAACTTAGAGCAGAACTACTACAATGGGCAGGAGTTCAATTCATGAAGGCGATGTGCAACAGATACTAAGAAGGATCAATAACATACATGATACAAAATCATATCGAAAACATGGATATAGCAAAACACGTAGAATCAAAATAAGAGCCGGACATATGATTGATTGGAAGAACAAGAATCAATTAGGATATGAAACCTAATTACCTCTATGAATTCAATCAATTGTAACCCTAAGCTATGAAACCCTCATGAGATTGAAAACTCTTGGAAATCCGGATAAAGTAATTAAGTAATTAAGCTTTCACTACTAATTGCTCACCAACTAAGACTAATCTATTACTAATGAAAGCATAAATAAAGCAATAAAAAAATTAAATGCATAAACATAAATGCATTAATTAAAATATAAGAATAGAGTGTGAGACTTGCATGTCTTCATGTTTATCATTCATCAAGTCTACCTAAAATAAAAGCCTAAAAAGCTATTTATTCTAGAGTGGGTATCTGACTACAAACACCCAAATACCCTAAGTTTTAATTATGATATTAGAGTGGGTATTAAAGACTACAAATGATAGTCTTTAACTATCACATTCATGCAAACTCATATATATATATATATATATATATATATATATATATATATATATATATATATATATTCCTAATTGATTTTCGGATATGATAAGCTAGTTACTAGGCTACACTTCACTTTCGCGTAGCCTTAAGCCCCATGTTAGCTATTTTTCACAAGATAGTACTCATTTTCACCTTCTTTTCCATATCCAACGATCAACATAGCATTCCTTCTAGTCCTTTCTCCTTTTTCAAGCATGTCCAATTCAGAATTCCCCATATATATCCCCTAATTAGAAAAACAAACAAGCTATTGAAAACAAACAATAGATTAGAAAAACAGTACAAACACATAATATTAAGCTAACGTTTGGCCATAGATTCCCAAATTTATTTTAAAAAATCTGTTTTGGGTGAATTATGGCTTGAAGATGAAAATGTGTTTGGACATACATTTTTAAAACATATTTTCCAAATTTATTTTGGAAAAATATGTGTATTATTAGGGATTTGGCCCAAAACTGGCTATTTAGCTGGTTTTGGGATTTGGCCAAAATATAGGCAAAATCTATGCCAAACATGTGCTTACCAAATAAAATCCAAGTTTATTTTGGCAAAATCTATGGCCAAACGGGTCCTAAGTAGCATGCTAAAGAAAAGATGAAACAATAACATTTATATATAATGTAACACCTCTCCGACATGCGTATGATGTCATGGGCGGCATTCCAGCCATGCCCCATGACCCCTTGGACGCGCCCCGTGGCGTCCTAGCAAGCCTCCCAACGCCTAGCGCCACGGACGGCCCCGTGGTCTTGGCCGCGCCAAGTGAAAAGCGCACATGTGCCTCTGTCGCCCCACCGATTTCCCTCGCTAGCGCCCAGCCGCAAGCAACTGCCAACAGCGTCGCGCGCGCAGATCGTGATGCCTGAGACAAAGTTGCTGCCAACGGACCTGTTTCTACCTTTGTAGAAAACTAAGTCCTTTTCCCTGTAAATATAGAGTAGTTTTATTCCATGTACTTTCATTATGTTTCTCTAGCGTAGTTTGGTCTACTCATGTAACTTTGGTTTATTTTTTTAAAGCATTATTAGGGGGTATCAAGCATTCAAAACTTTCTAGCAAGCAATTCTATGTACTTGTGTCTCTACCCCTCGACACCGCGTTGCCTTCTTTTGTAATAACTTTCATTATTGCAATCAAGCTTTTATTCAATTCGCATTATTGTTCTCTTAATTGTTGGCATTGGTTTTTCCACACGGCATTGACAATCTCGTCTAGCGTTGGCGGGGACCTCACTTGGCGGACAGCAACTACCCTGACATCGGTTGCTTAGCCTTACGTCGGCCTTCCAAAGAATCTCAGGAAGGCGCCGCGTAACAGTTGGTATCGGAGCCTAGGCTCGACATCGGACGAAGGAACGCATTGACATTACCACCATTTCTGACCATGGTGAATCATGGGGACCGCATTGCGGCCCTTGAGGAGATGGTTGACGTACTACGACCCATTGTGGATACGGTGCCGGAACTGAAAACCAACCTACTGCAAAGGTTGGACGACCTGGACCACAGAATGGCCCAGGCCGAAGTTGACATAGGAAACATGACTAGCGACTCTGAAGGAGACCGGCAAACGGCAGCTACTAAGGCAGCCAAATTTTTTGATAAATTCGAGGGCCTCCAACAGGAGCGCGCCGAGAATTTAGCCCACAGGGCACAAGAGGCAGACAGGATGACCGCCATGCAGCAAACTATCGACAACCTGACAGGCCAGCTCAACGTTGTCAATGCTGCTCTACAAGGCTTGCTTCGAGGCGGTGGAAATCAAATCGGGGGCGCTGTGAACCCCGCTCCCTTGGCACAGAAGCTGAAAATTCCTGAGCCAAAGTCATACAGTGGGGCTAGGAATGCCAAAGAAGTGGAAAATTTCATTTTCGACATCGAGCAGTATTTCGATGCCGTGGGAGGCCTAGAAGAAGCTAAGAAGGTAGCAACTGCTGCCATGTATCTTCAGGGTGATGCTAAGCTCTGGTGGCGAGTGAAGTACGAAGCCATCCAGGCCGGCGAGGATGCTCTGGAGACATGGACGGAGCTGAAGGCTGCTATACGCCTACAGTTCTTTCCTGAGAATGTTGAGTACAATGCAAGGAGGAAACTACGGGAGCTCCGCCAGACCAAATCAGTGCGGGACTACGTGCGAGAATTCTCTGCACTCATGCTGAACATTCGTGACATGGGGGATAAGGACACGCTCTTCACTTTCCTATAAGGGTTGAAACCTTATGCCCGCATGGAGCTGCAAAGACAAAGGGTAGATACCCTTCCCAAGGCAATCCAAGCAGCGGAATGCCTTGGGGACTACCAAATGGAAACTCAGAAGGATAGGCCGCAGCCGCCTGTCCGAGCACAAAGGAGGCCAACCTACCAATGGTGGCCCTAACAGAAGTGGGGGAGACCGGAGTGTAGGCAAATCTAAAGCTCCCTCCTCAGGCAGCAACAATGAACGGAGGAGAAACCAAATTGTAAGAGCGCGTGTTTTTTTCACACTCCTCGGGAAACAGACATGATAATAGTTGGTGTGTGCAGTTAACCGATTTTTGTTTGTATAAGAATGACTTCCTTATTCTTAATGGCATTTGTAGCTATAATAGCCTCAGCTCCAGAAAAAGCCCAACAACAATCTTTCATTTTGAAAAAATCTTTTATCACTTACTAATTTTTTATATTGAATAACCTAAATAGAAAACACTAGAAGGTATACGGCAAGTTCTTTGATTATCGATTGTAGGGAGACTTTCCTTGTCCACCCAACATAATGCTACAAAAAATAAACTTATGAAAAATGCTTGAACCCAAAAATAAAATTATGAAAAAAATATGTAAGGAAAGGGCATCTTTGTAGAGGTTGAAAACTAAACTTTTTACCTAGAATAAACAATAAAACAAATAGATCGAAAAACATTTCAAAATGGTGGAAACTATTCTTTTTACGTAACAAAACAAAAAGATTAAATGAAAACGATTAATTTACCTTTTGACAGAAAGCATCTTTACAGAGCTTCAAAATTAGTAGTAAAACTTTTATCCACAAACAAAAAGTTTAAATCACTTTTGAAGTGAAGTTGGATTAAAAATTATCTCTGCAGAGGTTGAAAACTAAAACGTTTACTCAAGATATATAAGCAACAAAAACAAAAAATTAGAGAAACTTTTCGAAAGAAGTTGTAAAGTAAACATTTTACGTAACAAAACAAACAGTTTAAATGGAAAGGGTGAAATCTTACCTTATGAAAGAAATCATATTTGTAGAGTTTGGGGTCCTCTGGTCTTGAACAGCTTTGTCGATTTGGTTCCTCTATATTTTTCGATATATGGAAGAGGAGGGTGGTGCATGCTACAGTGGCCTCATTGGTTAACATTCTATGATTTGTTATAAATCATGGAAGGAGAAATTTAGTGGAGGGGAAAGGTGATTTATGTAGTACTGTGCAATGCAGGTAAGCAAAGGAAGAAGAAAAAAGACGGGCTAATCAACGACGGCTCTTTAAAATTAGTGGCATGAAGCCTAATTTTAATAAGAGGCCTTATACTTCTTTTATTATTATGTATAAGCACATATGCAAAAAACAATTAGTGTTCTCTTTTATACTTGTTGTTTATAATATTATATTTTTAAACGACATAAAGACTTTAACATAGTAATAATATTATTTATATTAACAAGGGATAATTCAAATAAATAAATTTTTGACACGTGTTTGCAATATGTTGCCTTTGATATTGTTTCACTAATATATTTACTAATATGAAGATTTAAGTAGTTTAATTCAAATTTTTAAAATATTTTTACTGTTAAAGAGTAGACAAACTTTCTTTCTTTCTTTTTTTAATTGTTGTTTAGAAAGATCTGGGGCAACTGTAATAGCCCCAGATCCAGAAAAAATCCAACAACAATCTTTCATTTGGAATATCTTTTATCACTTACCAGTAATTAAAATATATATATATATATAAAACACTAGAAGACATGGATAACGATTGCAACGAGACATTCCTTGCCCAACCAACTGAATGCAAATTGAAAATAAGTTTTATGAAAAAGCTGAACCCAAAAAAATAATTATGAAAAAGTAATATATAACGATGAGCACGAGTTCTTACAACTATAGATCAAAAAGTACCTTGAAACCCAAAAATATGGAAACTATATAAATATTTTACTATGTTACAAATCGAAAAGTTTGCATAAAAAGGAAAGTGCATCTTTGTAGAGGTTGAAAACTAAAGTTTTTACACTGGATAAACAATAAAAATAAATAGTTCAAAAATATTCCAAAACGGTGGAAACTAAAAAATTTACGTAACAAAATAAAATGTTTAAACGAAACTGGTTAATTTACCTTTTGACATAAAGCATCTTTACATAGGTTAAAAACTAGTAAAAATTTTATCCACAAAAATAAAAAATTCAAGAATTTTTTTTAGTGTAGTTTGATTAAAAATAATCTTCGCAAAGCTTGAAAACTAAAACGTTTACCCAATATATATAAGCAACAAAACAAAAAATTCGAAAAACTTACTAATGGCTATAGAATTAACAATTGAAGTACGACGGTCTTGTTGTTGAGTATCCCTCTTGAAGTACGGTTCTAATAATTTGATGACCTGTCATGGGTCTTTTCTCACTTGTTGTTAAGTAAAAATATAAAGATGTGAGACCTACTCTCATACCAATATAAAGTACAAGAGACGGGACATGCTCTGATATCTCTTGGACACACTGCCTCTCCAATATTTTTGTCTCTCTTCTCTCTTTTGTGTACCAGTAAATCTAAAAGTGAATTACAATGCTTGTTAAGAGTAGAATAAGGAACTTGAAGTATGGTAGACAATTGTATATAAGGTTGCGTAAATTTTTTCGTCTTTAATCGCTCCTTCTTATACTATCTTCGAATCCTTCTAGCTTTCATACTGTAACGACCCGGTCGGTCGTTTTGAGAATTTAAGCTCCGCTCGATGGCATAAGGTCTTTAATCGCTTCTTCTTAAACGATGGATTTTTACCGAAATTTGCCTTTTGTGTTAACGACTCTGGAACGAGTTATGGATGATGTCAGCAACTTCGATGGTGATTTTTGGCTTAGGAGCACATTCAGAATGTGCTTTGGAGGTCCGTAGTAGGTTTAGGCTTGAATTAGCGATAAATTTAACGACTTTCGATCGGTAGTGGAAAATGTGATATCGGAGTCGGAATAGAATTCCGAAAGTTGGAATAGGTTTGTAGCAGCATTTGTGACGTGTGTGCAAAATTTCAGGCGGGCATGGTTTGGTTGGTTTCGACATCGTTAGCGAATTTTAAAAGTTTAGAAATCCTTAGTCTTGAATTCGGGATTAATTCGGTGTTTTGGAGTTGTTTTGGGTGTTTCGAAGGTTCGACTAAGTTCATGTATTGATATGTGACCTATTGGTGTAATTGGTTGAGGTCCCGAGGGGCTCAGGATGATTTTGGATGGTTAACGGAAAGTTTGAAGTTGGAAAATACAACTGGTGTTGCTGTTCTGGTGTGGCCGCACCTGCGGGTGGGGAACCGCATGTGCGATATAGTAGTCGCGGGTGCGGAGATTGGGAACCTGGGCTTTGTCGCAAATGCGGATGAGGGATCGCACCTGCGAGCCCGTAGGTGCGAATAAGTGGTCACATGTGCGGTTTTAGGATTTTTAAGTGATTTCCACATATGCGGACTTTTTGGCGCAGAAGCGGCACCGTATGTGCGTTGTTTTTTACCGCAGATGCGGAAATGCCTAGGCAAAAGTATATAAAGGACCCTTCGCAAATTTTGGCTATTCTTCACCTTTTTTCATCCGGTTTTTGGAGCTTTTGGAAGGTTTTGAAGAGGGATTCAAGGGGAGACTCATTGAGGTATGATTTTTGAACATAATACTCGTACCTATGGTGGATTTTAGTTGTTTAAGCATAAAAATTGTAGAAATGAGGGGTGAAAATTTGGGAAATTATGGCTTGGAATTGGAGAGTTTAATTTAAGGAATTTAAGGATCAAACGAGGTCAAATTTTGGTAAATTTGATATGGTTGGACTCGTGAGGGAATGAGGTTTATAGCTTTGTAATTTTTGTTGGATTCCGAGACGTGGGCCCAGGGGTCGGGTTTGACCAATTTCGAAATTTGTGAAGTAATTCGATATTTTTATGTGGGCTTCGTTCCTTTAGCATATATTAATGATATGATACTGATTTTGGATAGATTCGGGGCGATTTGTGGCCAAGTCGAGCGGAAAGGGCATTGCAGAGTAGATTTTCGTCCAATTTGTCGTCATTGAGGTAAGTATCTTGCATAACCTTGTGTGGGGGAATTATCCCTTAGTACTTGAGTCTTCTATGTTGATTGTAGTCTGTGTACGCGAGGTGACGAGTGCGTGCTCGAACTTATTTGTAGCAGGTTGGCCTTTTAGGGTTCTTGGGTCCTTATATTCCATGTGTATGAAGTTTTGTTTGTTAAGATTGAGTTCCTGACTACTAATTTGATCTCTACCCGCTTAAATTAGAATTACTTGCTTTTAGATTCACTCTATTGCCTATCTGACTCTTAATTTACTTAACTGAAGGTTTTACCTCTTCTACTGTCATGTTATATTTTTCATAAACTGCCTATCTTATTGAAATTAATATTACCTCATCCTATAATTGTTTAGCCTTTATTGGAGTTACGAGTATCTTTTGCTGCCTACTCTTATTTGAATTGTTGAATATCTCTCATAATTGCTCAACCTCATAAGGTCTAGATAACTTATATCTTAGTCGACTTGTCCTTACTTGAAATTATTTGACTTGTGTTGGCTTCATATTGTACCTTGAATATTTTGGATTCGTTGCTACTTCTTGTTTTCCCCTGGTTAAGTTGTTCTCTTTACACTTAGCATTTTTTACCGTGATTATTCTTTGTGAACGAGTTCTAATGTTTCTTTGTGAATTGAAGTACTTGTATTGATTTACTCGTTGTACTTTGTATTTGTCACGACCCAAATTCCCAACCTTAGGGATCGTGATGGCGCCTAACACCACACTTGTTGTCACGACCCAAATTTCCAACCTCAGGGATCGTGATGGCGCCTAACACCACACCCTCTAGGCAAGCCAATGTTAACCTTTAAATATCATAATAAAACTGTACCGAGCTCCGGAACCAAAATACGGGCCCGATACCAGTGATTTTTAGCATTTTTTTTTAATTCATAAATATTTCAGCAAAATAATTTCTTTCAAAAATTGATTTCTAAGGCTTGGGACCTCGGAATTCATTTTCGGGCATATGCCCGAGTCCCATATTTTACTGCGGACCTCCCGGGATCGTCAGAACACGGATCCGGGTCCGTTTACTCAAAATGTTGACCAAAGTCAACTTTTATCAAATTTAAATTCTAAAAGCTACTATTTCTCACATTTTCACATAAAAGCTTTCCGGTTTCACGTCCGGACTGCGCACGCAAATCGAGGTATCTAATTTTAGTATTTTTTATGGCTATTAATAATGGAACGGAGTCTAATTTTATAAAATGACCCATTGGGTCATCACACTTGCTAGGCAAGCCAATGTTAGAGTTCGGTTAGCTATTTACATTTGATTATCCATTCAAACATTATAAACAATTATAAAATAAACTTAAGCTATTAACTTTCAATGAATAATTCCATACATAAAATAATAAACACTTAAATAAACCGAGCCACGAACTAATTATATAAGTAACTCTAGAACTACCCCATGGTCTGGTGAATACTACAAATAATAGGCTGAAAGAAATAGTGCAATTGTTCTGAATATAATAAACAGTTTTATAAAAATAGGAGAAGACTCTCGTATCTGCGAACGCTGACAGATATACCTCGTGTCTCCGAATAAATGAATAGCCGCTCTAAATATCTATATTGTTGGTCGATACCTGGATCTACACAAAAGAGTGCAGAGTGTAGTACCAGTACAACCGATCCCATGTACTGAGTAAGTGCCGAGCCTAACCTCGACGAAGTAGTGACGAGGCTACGGCGGGGCCATTAACAACATATAACATTTGACAATAATATATACACTAACGCAATAAAATAATTCTACACGAACAAGAAAATATAACTGAGACAATAAATATAAAGCAAGAATGAAATATAAACAAATAATTAAATACTGCAACAACAATGAAATAACTTAGCCGCCTTTTTCATGCCTCAGCCATAACCAATTCTCAAATAAGTTCCAAAATTTCAAACTTTAACCTTAAATAAAAAGTAGTGCCAAAATATAAAAAATAATAATATAAAATAGTAAGTTTTCATATAAATGTCCTCCCTTATCGCTCCTTGTTGCGGCGTGCAACCCGCTCCCACCTGTCCACCCTTATTGCTCTTCCCTAAATATATCATCCTTATTACTCATGTTGCGGCGTGCAACTCTATCCCACATGTCCACCCTTATTACTCCTTGTTGCGGCGTGCAACCCGCTCCCACCAGACATATCATATCAATTTATTCATAAATTTCACAATTCAGGCCAAGTCTTTCACAATACTTTTATTCCACAATTTCAAACAGAAAACATTATAGCTCGTAAGCTTCAACCAATATCATTTCACAATAAAACCAACCAGAATATATGTAAACGCCGTAACGCTGTCAACCCAGTTCAGTCTTTATATACCATGATAAAATCAAGAGAACAGTCAACACTTTTAATACACATGCCACAACAATTGGCAACAATCAATTGAAACCAAACAACCACGTAAGCATCAACAATCATAAAACAGTTAAACTGCAATTCTCATAACTTCCTCAATATTATCAAAAATGAAACCAACAGGAACATAAAACATATATATATATATCGTAAAAACAATGCCAAACTACTCAACCGATTTGTACCACAAGGGAACCAAATAAACAACTAATACTCTTTCCAAAATAACCATAGTAATATTTAACAATAAAATAACAAAGTCAACTAGTCATATAAACAATAATGAACAAAGAACAATTAAGGCAAACATCAATTAAGTTGGGAATGGGAAAAAGATCATGTTTATCAGGCAAATTGGGTGGTGCATAGATACTCGTCACCTCACTTATACACCACGCCCATGCATTTCACATAGCAAACAAGTGGGGATTCCTATTCCCTCAAGTCAAAGTTAGACCAAGCACTTACCTTAATTTCGCAGGCCACTCACTGCTCAATTATAATTTTTCCTTTAGAATCTTGCTCTAACTTGCTTGAATCTAATCATAATTAACTCAATATCATTAATTAAGGCTAAAGAAACTAACTTTATTGAAAATTATAATTTTTCTAAGTTTTCTAAATAAAGTGAAAACTCGACCCCGGACCCGCTTGGTCTAAACTCGGGGTTCGGACAAAATTACGTTTACCCATTCACCCACGAACCCAAATATACAATTAGTTTCGAAATCCGACCTCAATTCGAGGCAAAGATTCGATTCTTTACAAAATTCCCTAATTCTACCCAAAACCACAATTTTTACTATAAAAATTCTTAGTTTTTTATTTAAAAGTGATGAAAAACAATGAGTAATTGAAATAGTAAAGTTTAGAATTGAGTACCTATGACTTGGGGGTGATATTTGGTGAAAAAATTCGTTTCTAGGGCCGTGGGGTTCGAAAATTTGAAGAAGAAGAAGTCTGCCCGTTTTATACATATTTTTCTTCCAGCTATTTTGCCTTAATTCTTGTTCCATACGATCCTGAAACTCGATTTTTATGTCTCCAATGGATTCCTTGTGAAATTCTAATCAAGTTAGGCTTTTGAATCACTCGATTTGACATCATAACGAAGGAGATATGTAGGTTTTAATATTTGCAAATAGTGCAAATTTTTAATACGTCGTCAGTGACAATTTCGTAATTAACTTAAAAAATCTGGCAACCTTAGTACAATGCCCATAAAATCCTCATACGATGTCCAAATTCGATTATTCTTTTTGTTACGGGTCCATAATTACGATACATATCTAATGTTTCATTCAAAACAGAAATCAGAGCTCATTTGTTCAATATGATATCATTTATGCTTGAAGAAACGACGTCAGAGCATAAGAAATAACGAGCACAACACAACCCAAACTTATTTGAAACTCACCCGAGCCCTCGAGGCTCTAAACCAAATATGCACGCAAATATAAAATCATCGTACGGACTTGCTCGTGCGATCAAATCACGAAAATAACATGTAAAACTATGGATTAAACCTCAAAACTCATTATTTTTCTCAAGAACACTTAAAGTTCACTATATATCAATCGGGCGTCCGAATCACGTCAAATAAACTCCGATTCTCACCAAATTTTACAGATAGTATATAACAAATCTGTACCGGGCTCCGGCACCAAAATACGGGCCCGATACCAATTGTTTCAAACATTAATTCTTTTCTTTATTTCATTAATAATTCAACAAAACAATTTCCTTCAAAAATTAATTTCTAAGGCTTGGGACCTCGGAATTCATTTCCGAGCATACGCCCAAGTCCCATATATTACCGTGTACCTCCCGGGATCGTCGGAACACATATCCGGGCCCATTTGCTCAAAATATTGACCAAAGTCAACTATAGTCAAATTTTAACTCTAGAAATTACTATTTCTCATATTTTAACATAAAAGCTTTCCGGTTTCACGTCTGGATTGCGCACGCAAATCGAGATATTTAAAATTAGTCTTTTTATGGCTAATAAGCCTAGAATTGAGTCTAAGTTCTTAATATGACCCTTGGGTCATCACAGTATTACTGCCATTGTATCTTTGTACTTGTTGGGTGATGTATGGGTTTTCTGTCGCGCTATAATTGTTGTCTTTGTTGGTTGCGTTGCATATTTAAATTAGAACTTCTGACGTATTCCGAGAGATCCTCAACACTGCATATTTATTTTGGGACTACAAACGTATTCCGGGAGATCCCCTGTACTGGATATTTATTTTGGGACTACATACATATTCCGAGAGATCCCCCAACACTACATATTTATTTTGGGACTAGAGACGTATTCCAGGAAATCCTCCTATACTGCATAATAAATTCGGAACTATGGGACAAGGTCCCGGTAGATTTCCCTTATTGATATAGCTGTGTTCAGAGCTACTAATCTTCTATACTTAGGTGTCAGAGGGTGACTTATACTCGAAGGATATTTACTTGAAAAAATATATATATTTGAAAAGCATTCATCTTGAATAAACTATGTTTGAAAATATTATTTGAAAAGTATTTTGAAACCATGTTTGAAAGATATCTTTGAAGATTCTATATTTGAAAGATATTATTTGAAAAGTTTACATTTGAGGAAAGTATATTTCAAAAGAATTCCTTATTTGAAAGAATTATATTCTTAAAGATTTCAATATAAAACTTATGGGTGAAAGTTTACACTTGAAGATTTCGACTAATTTACTGGAGTTGTTGGCTAAGGCCCAATGTGGAAATTATTGCAGTGCTGAGTTACTACTTGTCTTTTTTTATATTGTGAAATTTCGGAATTATGGCTGTGTTTCCGTCCACACTTCTGTGTATTATTATGGTGTTGTTGTTGTTTGCTGTTTTTCCTTCCTTATTGTAGTTGTTATGTTGTTAGCCATATCGTGTAGACATTAGATAAATGTTATGTTCCATTATTTCTATACGTATGCCTGTTTAGTTTATTATACCAGTGGGTGTGTTGACTAGTCATCGTCACTACTTCACTGAGGTTAGTCTTGATACTTACTTGGACACCGTTGTGATGCTCATACTACACTTCTGCGCATTTTGTGCAGCCCCAAGTATTGGTCGTTAGTAGCCGTGCGGATCCTTTCTAAGGAGACTCAAGGTAAACCTGTTGCTGCATTCGCAGGCTTCTGAGTCACATTCCTATTATGTATTTACATTGTTTTTACGTACTTCCCAACAATTGTATTTAGAAATTGTAGTAAACTCTATATAGCTTATGACTTGTACTACCGATTTTGAAAAATTGTAAATTTTATGTAAGGATTTTCATATCGAAACCGTTAGTTTTTCTTATTACTGTTGTTATTCAATGAATGATTGTGCCATCACAATACCCAACGAAGAGAAAACTGGGTCGTGACATGTACTTCATAAATGCGATAGCATTTTTGTGTTCTTGTGTCCCGCTTCATTTGTGCAAATTGATACCTTCTCCAACGATTCATTATTTGCTTCCAACAGCTTGCACTTCCTCGTCCATGTACATTTTCCTTTTATATCTAAAGATGATTAGATTTGACAAAAAGCTATTTCCATAAAGAATCTCTTCACATGCTTTTAAATATATATATAAAAAAAAAGGTATTACTTTTGGATCTTGTACTTAAATGATCCTGTATATATTTGAGATTATTTACGTTATAATTCCACAATTTTGGACCTTGATTATATCATTTCTTTCATAACAATATTTTCTTTTTAATCTCTTGCTAGATCTTTCTTCATGTGCTATTTGAAAACTCACGCTTGACTTTCCATAATTCTTGTCCAGGTATACAATAATCTTTACATAATAAATGATCACTCTTCAATCATCCTTTCTTGTGGTTTTTCAACGTGTTTTTCTTTCCTTCTTCACTAGACCAGTTTATTTGCTTTGTACTACACATCCGCTCTTTTTATCGTTGAAAACTATTTCTTTCCTTGTAGCACAGTTTTCTTCGCACAACTTCGTTGCCTTGTAAACTCCTCAGACTCTTTTCTTTCTACAACTTCATTCTTCCTTTACCATATAATATATTTATTGACTTACTCACCACTTTATATCGCTTTGTAAATTTTTTTTATAACCTTTCTCTGATTGATAAAATATTCTCATATTCTTCTACTTATGGTAAATTTTTCGTAATCTTGATTTTTTTCAATATGAAGATTTCAATAACCTCTTATTATTTTCATAATTATGGGAATAATTTCCCTTTGATAGATATTAATATATCATTGACTCCTTCCTTGATCTTGAAAAATAATCTCTTTTCATAATATAGAATATATTATACCTATTATATTTTTTTATATAAAAGAATATATTCTGGCCTTGTAATATCTCTTTCATATAGTATCTTCCTTTCACAAACTTCATGATTTTAGCAACTTTCCTTTCAAACATAATTTTCGTAGATTCTTCTTCTGGCATTGTAGTAAGCCATTCAATATTTGAAATTTGACTTTCAAATATTATTACTTCTACGACGCTTGGAGATTAAATATTTGAAAATAATCTTCCTTGATAAATTCTTCACATGATATTCTCTTTCTCATATTATTTTGGATCTTTACCATCATCTTCTTTCTTGAATAAACCTTTGCAAAAATAAGATAATCACAAGTAAATATTCTTTGATTAATGATTATGTTGGTTTGTTATCATCAAAATTAATACGTGAAACCTTGAAGCTAACATGGTGATGTATTTAGGAGAATGCTTTTTGATATATGGAAGAGGGGGTGGTGCATGCTTCAGTGGCCACATTAGTAAACGTTGTATGCTTTGTTATAAAATTATGGAAGGAAAAATTTCGTGTAGGGGAAAGGTGGTTTCTGTAGTACCGTGCAATGCAGGTAAGAATAGGACAAAAAAGAATGGTCTAATTAAGAGAATTAATACTATTAGTTGCAGAATATGAACCCTAGTTACAATATATGAAACCCTAATTACAACATCATAGGAATGACTAATTTTACACATAAAATAACATGAATCACTTATTTTTTTTAGGGAAAAATCACTTAAGATTTGAAAAATATATTTAGAGGATGTACACTAACATTAATGATTTAAGAAAATATTTTTAAAAAATTTCACATACTGTCACGTCTAACCCCAATTCCTCCCCTTTCTCTCGCTTATCCCGCCCCCCCTCCAAAAAGGTTTCTTTCTTTTCCGCCCCTCACAAAAAAAATATTTTTTAACCTTTTTTTATTTGTATTCAATTTTCTATTTTTTCGTTTTCCTTCACCACTTGTCCGTCCCCCACCCCTGCAATTTTTTTTTGTATTTTTAATTTTTTGTTTTATGTTTTTCCGTTTTTCTACACCATCCACCACCCTCCCCTCCCCACTACCCCGCAAAAAAATTATTTTTTTTGGCATTTTCAGTGTTGGTTTTTTTATTTTTTAATATTATCAAATTTATGGGTAGGGAAGGTTATTGGTTCGAAAGTTTATGGCTTCATGTTTATTGTATCTAAAATTATTTATGAATACTATTAAAAAATTATTTTCCTTAATTTGCTTATCAAACAACGGAAAATGAATATGATTACTACTTGTTATCTATAAGAATATTTTTTCGAAATATTTTTCGTTATACTAAACACACCCCAAATGACTACTGGTTTTATTCACATATGTTACAAGAAAAATATACACGTTTTATAGGAAATACTTCAACTCCCAGGGGAATTATTCTACTAAATTCAAGTCTACCATTACTGTTAGAAGCTGAAACGTGCTACTCCAGCATGCTTGAGTTTATTTCCTTTTGGCTAATTCATTCTTTTCATATATTTGATAGAGTTTTGTCTTGTTAATTATAACTTATAATCGAATATGTACGTCTTCACATATGTACAACAATAGTAAAAAGAATGTTTAAGATTGAAGGGTAAAAATATCTTTCAATTTTTATGGTTATTTTAGTTTTTTAATTTTCACTTAAGTTCTTCCGACTTATAATATAATATGATTTGATAGGATAATCAGGTGTAATTAAAATGTGTGACAATTATATTGTGTAATAAAAAGTTAAGATAACCGTCTCATTCTATTTTATTTTTCTTTTGTCAAGCATATTACTATTACTTTTACACTATTTTTTTTCTATTTCTTTAATTTGTATTTTTCAACCTTTCAACATGTTGCTTATGATATGCTTTCACATAGTTTTGCAACTTCTTATTTTTTTATTTTTTCTTTGCATAGTTGTTGAATACAATTTCATATTTTACTAATTTTTTTTATTCATCAGTATAGATATTTATTAAGAAAATATATATTATAAACTTATATTTTTTGTTTTATTACGTAAATAAACATGTCAATTTAATTACTATATTATGTAATTAAGCATTTCTAATTAAATATGACCGTAGAAATTAATCATATTATCACAAACAGACCCCGGTATAATTGCTATTCTAATAATGCATAACTCGGTAATTACATAAACCCATGTGACATTGATCCTCTGAAAAAAGATTAAATTAAGGGATAAAAATAACATTACAATCCCGAAATAACTAATTTAAAAATTAATATATTGTGATTTTCTTTCAACCAAATATAAAATATACTAATCTCAAATTTAATTTGGAAATTAATTATCCGTTATCCCCAATTATCCAAACTCCCGGTTCTTCATCAAGATTTTCAGCTAAACCCTGATTCACTAAACCTCGAAATATTCTGGTAAGGATGGTAACAGCGATGGACTGCAGGAACTGGGACGAAGACGTATACAGAGACTCCATTTTACTGGAGAGAGAATCCCAATGCCGAACTGTTTTCCGTACTGCATTCGCCCCGAACCCGAATCCGAACCATAATTCTTATCCGGACCTCATCGTCGCCGCCATTAGCGACGGCTCTATCGCCTCTTACTCTATCTCCTCTTGCCTCGTAAGCTCAATATCTCACTCTAACTTAAAAAAGCAAAATTTATTGACTAAAGCATTAATATTTTTTTTTGGTTTTTGCTTCTTCGTCTTGGTAGGATTTGAGCTCCGCGGGCAAGTAAGTTTCTGTTTTCTCAATGTTTTCGCGTGTGAAAGTAAGTTTTGGTTTGAATTGATAATTTATATGGTGAATTTGGTTTAGTTCGTTGGTGCCAGTGGCTGAATCTAGCTGGCTGGTGCAAGGACATGATGGGCCTGCTTATGATGTTAAATTTTATGGCAACGATGAGGATTCACTGTTATTGAGGTATTTGTTCTTATAAAAATTTTGGTTCTTATGTATTCGTTAAAATTGTAGGTGAGTTAGCACAAATGTAAGATTGTTCAAGTTTTTGTTTAGAGTGAAAACTGAAAACTATGGGCTTATATTTCTTCAAGCAATTGAAATGCAGGTAGATATCTATTAAATTAACTAAGCTGTCAAACTACTAGGTTAACTGATTTTCTGTTTAATTAGTATAAGTAGGCAATTATCTTGTGTACTTATCACAAAAAAAAAAAGAAGCAAATATCTTGTATAAATTTCTTCAATCAGTGTGATTTTGGTTCTACCATAGATGCCGATTCTTTGTTAATGTAGGTGATTTCTTGCAGTTGTGGTGATGATGGCCGGATTCGTGGATGGAAATGGAAAGAATTATTGGGGTCTACGGAGCCGGTGCAAGGTACAATTTTTTTTGGTGCAGTTAGATCCTCGGCTAGTTTGAAAACCTCTGCTTGGTTTTGCTTCCATTTTCTAATATAAGACTCTTTTTATTTACATACGCAAGAAGCATCGATTCTTTGTTACCTTCTCAAAAAAAGAAGAAGCATCGATTCTTAAATCTGAATATGGGCAATGCTGAAAGTCATTCAGCTTAATAATCTGTTTGCTGCACAAACTTGTCACAACTCACAATGTCTTTGCATTATGAGAGGAAGTCCAAGAGGGAAAGAAATGGGGGTCCATATGTAATTGTGTCTTTCATTGCCTTAATAAATTAGAAGTTGATAGTGGCGATTGCAGCAAATTACAATTTTCTATGTGCCCCCCTTGTAGGAGTTTCTTACATCTTTCGCTGTCTAACTTCAGGTTGTTAATTCTGAGTTCGAAGCATTCCAGCTTTTTAGCTCTATAATTTAGCATGTATTTCATCTAGGAGTGTATGTGTGCCCTTGCATATCATGGTCATGAAATGGACATTGGGGCAACAACAACAACATACCCAGTATTATCCCTCACCGTGGGGTCTGGAGAGGTAGTGTGTACGCAGGCCTTACCCCTACCTTGGAGGATAGAGAGGTTGTTTCCAATAGACCCTCGGCTCAACACATTGGGGCAAGCACAATATTGGTTCAGATACAAAAGACACAATTTTGCTCAGCATGTGTTTCAGACAAGGTGGGTTGCTCTGATGGTAAGCACCCTCCACTTCCAACCAAGAGATTGTGAGTTCGAGTCACCCCAAGAGCAAGGTGGGTAGTTCTTGGAGGGAAGGATGCCGAGGGTCTATTGGAAACAGCCTCTCTACCCTAGGGTAGGGGTAAGGTATGCGTACACACTACCCTCCCCAGACCCCACTTGTTTGATTATACTGGGTTGTTGTTGTTGTAGTTAAGCATGTGTTTCATCTAGGAGTTGGATGTGGCCCCCCTACATATCACGGTCATGGACCGGCACATTACCGATTCAGATACAAAAGGAAATTCTATTGAAAATATGGGGGCATGACAGCTGTAATGACTATAACTTAATATAGTGTTCCACTATTTTCATAAGGAATTACAAAAAAAAAATAAAAATGAACTTAAGGATTCAAGATACCACAACTACATAATATAGAAGAGTTCCATCGAATATAACATAAATGAAGTTTAACAAATGTTTTGCGTAGGGCAGGAGACAACTCTTTTTCTTCTTTGCTTTCGTGTTTGGTTAAATTTGTGTCGATCTCTAGTGTGCAACATTAATTTTGTAATACTTGTTACTACTTAAAGAATGCCATTATATCTTCTGAAATTATGTCTTAAGGGGTCGTTTGGTTGGGAAACAAGTTATCCCATGATTAATTATCCCGGAATTAGTTATTCCGGGGTTAATCATCCCACCCTCCCATAGGATAGAAAAAACACTACAGTCCCGGAATAACTAATCCCGGGATTAGTTATACTACGATTTTATCCCAACCAAACGGGGATAAACTCATCTCAATTTTAATCTCGGGATTAGTTATCCCTTCTCCCTCGTACCAAACGAGAAAGTTATTGAAGTGGGAATAATTGACACATCTGATAGACTTTTTGCTGTCTGATTGTAGGACACTTAGTGTTCAGTATCGAGGACATGACTTGCGACACCATCTGGTTGGACCGGAGATTGTTTTTTATGCTACCAGTACTGACATGAGTACAAAACAATATGCAAGCATACATTTGTGCCTATGCAGGAATCTAGGTTGTGGCTGTATGTGATTTTTCTAATGCCTAAAAAAAGGTTTAAGGCAGAGGTTTCCGGGGAAAATGTCTTGAGTATTCTTTTTACCGATAAAAATTAGTTTTAGAGAAAAAATAGGAAAAAGAGATGAAAAAAGGAGTAGACATACCAGTGCCAAACTGGCACAAATTATGTTAATTGAATGACAAAGAAGTGAGGAAAGACTCTTCCCCACCACCTGAAAAACTGGCAGATACTAGTCTTCAAATGTTCTTGCCTCTTTTTTTTGGAATGTAATTTTGTTCCGTGTCTTTCTAACCCTCACACTTGAAGCATGGTCCTTTTTGGTTCCCACATTATGTATGTTTTGTGCCTCTGAGATACTTGCTTAGCCATAGACCAAAATCTATTGAATTAACACCCTTTTTCTGTATGTGGCAGAAAATTTTCTGCAAGTCATATGAATTCCTTGAGGTGAATGCATTATGCTACTTTTACCCTACATTTGAATGCCCATAAGCAGTCTGGTCCTGAGTTTACTCGTTGATGTAACTTGATATTAGTTTGTTCGAGAATTTAGCAATGAGTTGGATTTTTGCTGCTTCCATTTGATGTAAAGAAGAAAGGATTGTCGTCTCTGCTTATTTTTCCTCGTTATTACTATATAGGAGGCACATCAGAGCCAATGCTTGACTTGGTGAATCCTCAACAAAAGTAAGTTACTGAAAAAGGTGAAATAATTTCATTATAAATTTTTTATTACCTCTTCTGAGACCGTTGGCATCACTAGTAGGTGCTGATATTGTATGCTTAGCAATTGATATGCAACTAAAGATTAGTTGTTCAGGAGTTTAAACATTTTGTTGCAACCTTCCTGCTTACTTGATTGTTTTGCTGATATTCTCGTTAGCATACTTAGTGCTTAAGAAGATTCCTCAACGCTTTTGTTAGGTCTATTATTTCTCTGGGGTGGTTGGGGGTGGGGGGAGTTAATAAATAAATTGCAATCAAAGTCTTACATCCACTGTTAATTCATACACTAGTTTATATTGGTCTTTAGATGACTTGTTACTTGGCGTTATATCTGAAAATTAGTTATTGCTTACAACAGTGAAGGGTTCACTTATTGCATCTTTCCTTATACTTTATACTATTATTACTTTTCTGTTCCAACCATGTTCTCATATCTCAGAGGTCCATGGGGTGCACTTTCTCCAATTCCAGAGAATAATTGCATGGCCATTAATACTCAGGTTTGTTGCCCTTTAATTTTCTTCTAAATCAACTGAGTGGCTTCTTGATTGACACTTTGGAGTGAGCGGATAGGACTATAAGTCTGATTTCAGTTGACGCATTAGCTGGTCCAGCCAGGACATAGGAGGTATAAATAGATTGTGGTTTAGTTATCTTTTCCTAGTTAGATGCTTGTTTAGATACTGAGAGGCAAACCAGTTCTTTTACTACAAACGCTCTTAGTTATGAAGGAATGTCTTGGGTCCTTCGTTAGATTATGATGGTAGTTGAAACCTATGTATTGTGCAGCAATGAGGCAATATTTCATTATGTTTCCTATTTACGAAGAAGAGAGTGGAGTGTGGTGGTGGAAGCTATTATTTTTTTCAAATTGTGCAATCTACTAGAAGTGCTAAATTTGTGGATGAACTACAAAAGAACTTCATAGTAGCAGACAGTGTCTTGTTCATTAGATTCTTTGGTGCACTGCTTTTGGGGGATGGCCAGTCTTCTTTTGTACATTAGACCTATTCTATTTCGATATATTGTTTTGTGTATTTGATTTTTGAATACCAAATTTGGAGAAGGATTCCTGGCACAACCCTAGGAGGTGGTAGGGAGAGAAGAATCAATTGACTACCGAGAGATTCATGTTGAGTGGACTTCGGGGTCATAGTTAACTCTGTTCATTTTATATTGCATGGATTCTTCTCTTGCGTAGGTCAAGTCTGATATTCTGATTCAGCCTTTTAAAACTTACCTCAAAATTGTCCTGTCTACATAGTTTTATTTAATATTTTGTGTTCCATTGTAGACTGGATCCATTTTTGCTGCTGCTGGTGATTCTTGTGCATACTGCTGGGATGTGGTATGTATTTGTTCGAGGTGTATGGTTGGCTCATATTATGAGATCTCTTAATTGATTCATTCTTTTGGCTTACTTCATCGAATTATACTTCGACTCTCTTCATTGCTTCTTCTAAATCTGTCATGAAAATCTGATTAAAGTTATGGTGCTTAGGAGAAGAATGAAATAAAGATGGTTTTGAAAGGGCATTCAGACTACTTGCATTGCATTGTTGCGCGAAATTCTCACAATCAGGTAAAGCTTCTGTTTGTCTCTCATTCTCTCACCCATACATACACTCTCTCTCTCTATCTCTCTCTGTCTCTCTCTCTCTGTATTGTCATTCCCATTTACATTTTATGGACTCCATGTACCAAATGCTTATGGTGCTGGCTAGTTCTCCCTCCCTCTCTGTCAAGATTTGATTTCTCCCATTTGAAGAGATTTTGTTATGGATAGGAGTGTGATATACCCATGTTGCTGGTTCTTCACTTTGAGGTTAAAACTAAACTTGGCATATGAGCTGGAAAAAATCCTGTTCCTTGAAACTTTTAATTGTTCGAAATTCTTTTAGTGCAACATCACCTTCATGTTTTGATCTCTTTCGAAATAGAATATATTTTAGGACTTGTATTTTATTTTGCTTCTTCTCTCTGTCTTAGTGGGAGGGGTGGATTACTTTTAGTTGAGCAATGGTTCCTGGAATTTGGGCTGAATTCTAATTCTGCCTTGTTTATTTTTGCTTCTCTCTTTCTCTCGCTTGGCAATTTTCAGGTTATAACTGGTTCAGAGGATGGGACAGCACGAATATGGGGTATGTCATTCTTTCTAGTAAGAGGAGCATAAGGCCTGCCACGGGGACATTTCGGTTTTTTATAAAAAGAAGGGAGCGTAAGGCCTGATGAATGGCCAATTTTGCCTTTTATTGGCTTGAGCTATCTCTCTTATTTGGAAATTACACATGATTTTGCTCATTTGGATCTATTTTTTCTGTTTTATTATTGTCTGTTATTTATGAATTTACCTTAGATTGCAGAACTGGTAAATGTATTCAAATAATTGATCCACAGAAGGATAAGAAGTCGAGGGAGTTGTTTCCATATGTCAGTTGCATTGCTCTTGATGCGAGTGAGAGTTGGCTGGTAAGAGTTCAGATTCCTTTATACACCAAACTAGCGTTCTCGTAAGTTTGCTATTGCACCCAGAGGCGGACCCAGGATTTAAGCGCAACGGGGACACCGTTATTGACATAGATATGCTAGCTAGTAATGGCAAAATCTGACGTGCTAACTCCTTGAAAACTTAGTGACTTTGAGTCCATGACCGAAAGAATGTTCAAAAATATCAAAAACTTAGTCTAATAAGATCAAGATTAAAGGTGTGGTTAAGCAGTTCAATCAGAGTCTCAGTCACTATCGTTGAATCTTCAACAGATATCTGCTACTTTGCTGAATTGATCCTTGAAGGCGGAAGGATTTTTGGAGTTTTTTATCAATGTTTTGGATTTTTTTATTGATTACTTATTTTTATACATGTCAAGAAAATGGTAATGCTTATAAACTTAATTATCAAGACAAAGAAGGTGATTGGCTTCTTGGTAATGGAATATCTTATTCCCCTTCCAATTTCCTTTGATATATTTTTGTCTCTCTCTATTATCTTTTCGATGTCTAGAAAGATATTTCTCAAAAGAGTTTCAAACTATTTTGTGTAGAGGTTGATTACTATGTACTAGTGCTATATAATTATTCATAAATTTAGAAAAGATAAAGAAAAAAAACAAGTTAAGCACTAAATACAGGATACTATTCTATCTTGAATTCAAAGAGGCAAAAAATAAAATGAAAAAAATGGCTAACATTGGGTCATGAACCCATGTCACGTAGTTAGTAAGGCAATAAATGCCGCGTGCTCAACCAGCAGAGCAATCCATCTTTTGTTTGAGGGGGCACATCAATATTATAAGGGGTCCTTGTCGTATATACAAATATATATACACGTTTTTTCTCAAGGCTAGCGGGTTCCGGTGACCCCTCTATGCCCCATGTAGGCCCGCCTGTGACTGCACCAACAAACTGCACCAACAATTATAATTGTTGTTTGGTTAGGGCTTTTATACTGCAGTTCTTTCTGATGTATTTACCGATCAAAAATTCTATCTGTTGCATTGTGGAATTACTGAAGCTTACTTTTGTTAATGTTATTGAGGGTCAACCTACTGTATAGTTATAATAATCTTGTCAATGATGATTGGATTTACTTGAAGATTATAATAAGATATAAAAAGGGCAGCGTGGTGCATAAAACATCCCGTATTCATGCTGATATGAATCTCCTAATTTAGGAGAGTTTGCATTCTATTCATTCATGATTTTCTTTCTTCTGATCTCTTTGGTATGTATGATGAAACCGTTTAAGGTAGCAGTATTCAAACTCCTCTATTTTTAATTCTTTGACCCTCTTTTCACTTGTTTTAAACATCATTCCCTCCCTTCTCCCAAAAAGCTTTACATACCGAAGTTATTTGTCTTTCCTTTTAAATCTTGAATACTAAGTAGGCATACATCTTTACTGGCCATAGGAAAATATAAAGAGAAAAAGAGAGAGGGGGGG
>ML267318.1:37487-59999 GCA_005239495.1 Nicotiana undulata
TGGGGGAGGGGGGTGGGGGGGGGGGGGGGGGGGGGGGGGGCTTTATTGGGTCTATTACATAGAGCACAACTTTTGTTTGGCCTTTGTGAAACTAAGTTCATGCTGATATAACATGGTAATGATAGCAACTCCATGCATTATACAGTATGTGGAACTTTGAATCCAGGTACTGTGTTGCTTGACTGCTACTGAACATCTTAGGTATTCTCAAGTGTAAACTTCCATAAATGCTGCAAACTTGTTATCCCCATTCATTTCAAAAGCTAATCTTTTTATTTCCAATTCGGGAAAATGTCAAGATTACTAGTAGCATTGAAGGACATGGAAGAGTTATTTCATGCCTGTTTTACTGTTGAAGGTTTTAAGCACTTTGTATTGTCAGTCCACATGACAAAGCTTTTTTTAGATGAATTCCCGAATATTTTAATGAATGCTTAGCAATTATCAACTGGTGTTGAGTTGCAGTTGAAACTCTAGCATTTCCAAGTGTAATTGTTCTCCCAATATAATATTAGCATTGCTAGGTTATGTTGCTCAGATCCTCCAAAAATACCGCCATACCCGTCTCAGATCCTCCAAAAGTGCAAATACTTTTTAAAGATTCGACACACACCCTGCAGCATTTTTGGAGGATCCGGGCAACATAGTTGCTAAGAGTTCTTGCTCTCCACTAAAATATTGTCTTTCTTCAAAATGAAGCAAGTTCTTCATCTTGATAAGTAACACAATAGTTGTTCAAAAGAAAAAAAGGAATCTTTGTTGATGTTCTGAATTCCTGTTGGTGCATGTCTTTTACATCTGACTTTGCAATCGGCAGAAAGGAAATATGTATGCCTTTACATGTATACAGGTGTGTTTTGAGATACAGTACCATCTCCTGGTTCATTTCAAGTTATGCTTCCTTTTTTTTTTCATTTTCTCTTGCCTGGTTATGGTTACTTCACAGCTTTAAGGTTGAGATTGGAGAAATGAATATTTTATCATATTTTCATGCATGACAGACTGACAGTAAGTTTCCTGCATCAAGGATGTTAATTACAGCCACTATGCTTGATTTCGTAGGCTTGTGGAAGTGGCCGGTCTTTATCTGTTTGGAACCTTCCAGCTTGTGAATGCGTTTCACGAATCACGACAAGTGCTGCTATCCAGGATGCCATATTTGATGATAATCAAGTCAGTTCTTTCACTTATATCAACTTCCAAGTAGTTTCGTTTGTTCCCTGTCTTTGTTTTAAGTCCCCTTTTTGGAATGAGTTCCTTTGATTCTCTTTCGTGTTTGTGTTGGTTGTCTATTTAGCTACAGTAATCTTCAACTTTAAATGTTATAAATGAGTAGATGGAATAATGACTAGCTCTAGCGTTCCAAAACGTTTAAATCTTTGAACTATTTGACTTATGATCTTTGTCGTCTCAGCACTGTACTATTATTTTGCTTTGGTTCATGACTTCATGTATGTCTTGTCCGTATATGCTGTCCTCTATTGTTGTACTTGTGGCCTTCTCAAGTTCAGTCTGGTTTATTGCAGTCTTCTATCCACCATTCTGGTGAGAGTAACTAATTCCATCAAATGCTACTTGGTTATTCCCATTCCTTCTTGGCTAAGGAGCTGTATTTTCCCTGTCAGGTTTTAGCGGTTGGAGCGGAGCCCCTGCTTAGTCGCTTTGACCTGAACGGAGATATTATTTCACAGATACCATGTGCTCCTCAGTCACTCTTTTCCATTTCTTTACATCCTTCAGGGGTAAGACACTACTTTTCTTTAGTTTGCTGATACCACACTTTATATTTTCGCAAGTGCGATCAACATGTTTTAGGTAGATTTCTTACTCTTCTCTTTTCTGTATAGAAAACCAGAATATTATACACCAAAACTGAAGTGGAATTGCCATTGTGGCAAGATAGATAGTACAGTGTTAAACTATAGTTATCACAACTAAAACAGGGTTTCACTTGTCCATAACTTTCAGGTCACAGCAGTAGCTGGTTATGGAGCATTAGTGGATATTGTGTCGCAATTTGGGAGTCATTTGTGCACATTCCAGTGCTGAGGAGTTTAGAAGGGACTGTCAATGCAGCTTATTTAACTTTGGGATTTTGGTAGATGATGTAGTCAGTTAGAATAGTAAGAATGCCTGCAAAGAAACTTGTCAGTTAGATGCCACATATTAAGGAAAAAAAAAACACTGAAAATAACACTTTAAATTGTCATGTAGATGTAATGAGCTGTATTAATTTCCCTTTTTTTTTGTTAGCCGAGGGTCTATCGGAAACAGTCTCTTTGCCCTTCCAGGGTAGGAGTAAGGTTGCATACATCCTACCTTCGGCAGACCCCACTTGTGAGATTATACCGAGTGGTTGTTATTGTTGTTGTTTTAGTTTTTTTGAAAATTCAGTATGAAGTGGTACCTTGAGCTGCACCTCTTCAAAATATTCTTTCACTCACAAAAAGTAAAAATAGCACGCGCTAGCCAATTTTGGGACTGGTCATTCAAAAATAGTCAGTGTTTGCCAAGTCATTAAATAATAGCCACTATTGTTGCAACATAGACCGGTCCAACATAATATACTGGAGTTCGATGCACATGTGTATGAACTTCTAACATATTATGCTAGACCGGTATACTTTGCTGGAACTCCAGTATAATATACTGGAGTTCCAGTATATTATACTGGAATTTCTGTATATTATGCTGGAGTATCTTTCGGATTTTGAACAGTATTTTCGTTCAGATTTATCTTTACATGAAAAGTGGCTAAATTTCGATTACTTTTGAAAGTGTGGCTATTTTTGAATGGTCACTTGTAAATCTGGCTATTTTTAAATTTTTCCCTCACAAAAATGCTGTAAAACTTCAGGTAAACTGCAATTATTCAATTACTATTAAGAAATGTAGCTCAAAGTAATAATATAAGACAAGAAGATAAGTAGAATAAGAGAAGAAGATATAACTTTCTTATTTCATCAAGTGTTCAAGTGTATCCCATATCATATTTCATGCCTCTATTTATACTATTACATTGTAGGTTACAAAAGAATTATCTTAAACATGACATTAACCTTTGAGATCATGGGGAGATATTAGAAATGTGGGAGTTACAATCATAAAAGTGATAAGTGGTAGGAGGTTATTTAGCTCAAGAAGGAGTAGTGGACAAAGAGAGAATTACTGCATGAAATTGTGGGAGTACCGTTAGGAAGAATTAGTTAATACTAACTACACATCTTAATTGAGTCTGAATAACCATTGAAAGTTATACTACATTCAATCTCAAACATTTATCAAAGTATTTGACATTCTTTTAAAAAGAACAGTTCATTTAATAGGTTTTGTTTTTAAACCTACTTACTATTCTAATTAGTGTAGTGTTAATTGAGACATTTAAGGTGAGATAGAGGATAGTTCAAGCTAATCTCTTATGATTAAAACTATTAAAAGTCTTACTAAGGAATTAGCAAAAATCTTAAATGACTGATAATATGAATGTGAATAATTAAGATTTTGACGATGAAGTTATATTGGGAGAAATTCAAAAATAGCCAGATTTACAAGTGGTCATTCAAAAATAGTCACAGTTTCAAAAGTAATTGAAATTTAACCATTTTCATGTAAAGATATATCTTAATGAAAACACTGTTCAAAATCAGAAAAAATCTCCAGCAAAATATATGGGAATTCCGGTCTAGTATAGTGGAGCTCCATTATATTATACTGGTATAATATAATAGTCCAGCATAATATGCTGGAAGTTCATACATATGTGCTCCAATCTCCAATATATTATGCTGGAACTTTTCGCGTGTTGGAGTTCCAGCATAATATGCTGGAAGTTCATACATATGTGCTCCAATCTCCAATATATTATGCTGGAACTTTTCGCGTGTTGGAGTTCCAGCATAATATGCTGGAAGTTCATACACAGCTGCACCTATCTCCAGTATGTTGGAACCTTCCGTGTTGCAGCAAAATAGTGGCTATTTTTTAATGACTTTGCAAATGCTGCCTATTTTTGAATGACCTATTCGAAAACTAGCTAGCCCGTACTATTTTTACACTTATATTGGCTACATATTTAAAGGGGCAGGTGCAAATATAACCATTTTAAGAGATGTTATTTAGAAATTAACCAGTATATATTTTGTCCTTAAATTTTAAACTAAACATCTAAACTTCAGGACAATTCATGATACTTTTATCTAAACATCAGGACAATTCATGACACTTTTATCTAAACTCCAGGACAATGCATAACAATTCTGTCCCGAAAAATTAAATTGAAAAACTTAAATTTAGAATATACTGGCTAATTCCTAAATAGCCGCAGTTTAAAGTGGCTACTTAATGTCATTCCTATGTATAATATTTTAAGTTTGAACGGTGTAATGGGTTTTTATGTTTGTAACAATAACTTTCACGAACATCTTTTATCACACTTTTCCTTTGCCACTTCTTTGAAATTTTTATTTTTATTTTAGATTTGTTTATTTAGCACAACCTTAAACCTATGGCCCTTCGGTTCTCCAATTGCTATGTCTTCAAAAAGGAGCCATGTATGTAAATGTAAAGAAGCCGCAAAATGGGACACGTGTATCCAGTAGGGACAATTCTATTTAGGGGCAAATTCGTCAGAACAAGAAAAAATATGCGTCTCTTTGGCTACTACGGAACCCTCAAAACATTCGCACATTATTGTATCGTATATCTCTACAAACTCCAGCGAGCCGTAGATCCGAGAAGTTTGGGAAAAAAACCCTAACTTCTCTTATTACTCAAAACTGCAGCTATCTCTTCTTTCCCTCTACATCTTCAGGTACCTCTCTCCTTTGTTTATTTTCTAATTACGTTTAAAAAATATATATTTTGGCTATAGTTTTGAAGCTCTAGATATAGTGTGTAAATGAAATTATTAAATGCTTTATTCTTTTTGTTGTGTGGTTTGATGTTGATATATCTGTTATGAATCTGTTTATGGGGTCCTCTTTATGTATGAATCTATCGAAATGTTTTCAAAAGAAAAGAGAAAGCAGAAAAATTTACTCATTAATATCATTTTGTGATAAAGTTATAGTCTTTAGAAGGATAGTGACTAGCTAGGCTTTTTTTTGTGTGTGTTGGGTGTGGGGTGGGGTGTGGGGGGGGGGAGAGGGGGCTAATCGAACCTACGTTTTTTGGTTAGTTCAGTTTGGTTTGATTTGGATTAAGGTGGGATACAACAACAACAACAACAAAAAACTCAATATATTCCCACCAGGTGGGGTCTGGGAAGGGTTGGGGAGGGTAGTCTGTTCGCACACCTTACCCCTACCTAGAAAAGGTAGAATTTGGATTAAGGTGGGATAAGATAAATTTTTTGACAATATTTAGTTCCAAGCAAAAAAACTTTCTGTTTGCTGATGTGCTTTGAATTCTTTCTAGTCATGGCGGGTGCAGCTCCTGAAGGATCACAGTTTGATGCTCGTCAGTATGATTCGAAAATGACAGAGTTGTGAGTATCACTGTCTCGATTATACTGTTGCTTTTCCATTCTCAAATTGTGTTATGTTGCCTTGAGTTTGTCTATCCACACATCGGCATACATGGGAGTCAATATCATGCATGTGTGAGAAATAGTAAATATTTAGTTATAATGTGTGTGACAACTTTCTTCGATTGCATATACAGGCTAAATGCTGAAGGGCAAGATTTCTTTACCTCATACGATGAGGTCTATGATAGTTTTGATGCCATGGGATTGAAGGAGAATCTCCTCAGGGGCATTTATGCATACGGTAAGTTGAACGTCTTTTCCCGTTTCTCTTTCTCGGTTTTTGACTTGTGTACAGATTATGAAGAAGAGGATGGTGTATTTTTCCTTCTCTTCGTGCTGCTACTAAGTTCGGGATTTTGGATCAATCTGAATGCTTCCTCTACTTTTACTATAGGAGCTTTGCCTTTTTCATGGTTGTTCTGTGCATATTGTCTCGTAATGAAGTATTGTCTTCATATTTTGGTCACTTTTCTATTTTCGAATTTGTTGGATTCTTAGATCTAATATTGGAATATATCCGTTGTAGGTTTTGAGAAACCCTCAGCAATTCAACAAAGAGGAATTGTACCTTTCTGCAAAGGTCTTGATGTGATTCAACAGGCTCAGTCTGGAACTGGAAAGACTGCTACTTTTTGCTCTGGAATTCTGCAACAACTAGACTATGAACTACTAGACTGTCAAGCTTTGGTCTTGGCACCTACTCGTGAGCTTGCACAACAAATTGAAAAGGTCATGCGAGCACTTGGTGACTATCTTGGTGTCAAGGTTCATGCTTGTGTGGGAGGCACCAGTGTCCGTGAGGATCAACGCATCCTTTCAAGTGGGGTTCACGTTGTTGTGGGAACCCCTGGCCGTGTATTTGACATGCTAAGGAGACAGTCTCTCCGCCCTGATCACATAAAGATGTTTGTATTGGACGAGGCTGATGAAATGCTCTCCAGAGGCTTCAAGGATCAGGTCGACTATTTTAGATTGAAAAATGCACCTTCTTTTCCCACATACCTGCACAGTGTCTGTGATGCATACACATCTTCATCTTTGCATGGATCTCTGTTTTTCTATATGAAAGTCTCAACCTGTTCTCTATAAAAGAACGACAGTCTTGATGTTTAAGGTTCTTCAGTAAACATGCTATACAGATGATTTTAAAATGACACCACCAACATCATCAATGTAGTGGGGTTGATTATGTTTAGGAGTTAGTTTTTCTTTCAGACTGAGAAATGAGTCTGCAGAATTATTCACTTATTTTCCCGGGGATGAGGAGTGTGCAGAGGTTTTTGTTACTGGAAAAAGTGATATCTGGTCTATGGTGCACTTGAAGGGGATCCTTGGCGCAATGGTCCAATTGTCTCCATTTGACCTATAGGCCACATGTTCGAGCCGTGGAATCAGTCACTAGTGCTTGCATTAGGGCAGACTGCCTACGTCACACCCCTTCGGGGTGAGGCCGTTCCCGGAACCTGCGTGAACGCGGGATGCTTTGTGTACCGGTGCACTTGACATACTATAGCCAAAATTGTTGTGGTAGAGGTCAAGGATGCCATCTTCTTTTTCTGTTTCCTTTATGGTAGTTTCTTTTGTTTTAAGTTTGTTGGAACATAGTTTAAATCCATGGCCTTGTTTTCTTGATAGTTTGTGATCAGGTTTGTGTTACGCTGTAAATTATGTTTAGTCTTGCAGTGATGTCCAATGTATTTGTGATTTTGTTGTCCGCTTTCCTTTTCTGCGTTCTTTTATGTATGCTATGGTTGTATCCCCGTACTTCCGTGTTAGTGTTCTAGGTCTGTATCCACTGCTTGTCTTAACATGGAATATTCTACTTAAATTTACATGATTTCTTCCGTGGTGGTTCTAAAATTTACACATTTTCTTTGTCCCCAGATCTATGATATTTTCCAGCTCTTGCCTCCTAAGATTCAGGTCGGTGTTTTCTCTGCCACAATGCCTCCTGAGGCCCTTGAGATCACAAGGAAGTTCATGAACAAACCCGTGAGGATTCTTGTGAAGCGTGACGAACTGACCTTAGAAGGTATTAAGCAGTTTTATGTGAATGTGGACAAGGAAGAATGGAAGCTTGAGACCCTTTGTGATCTGTATGAAACCTTAGCCATCACACAGAGTGTGATATTTGTGAATACTCGTCGTAAAGTTGACTGGTTGACTGACAAGATGCGAAGCAGAGACCATACAGTCTCAGCCACTCATGGTGACATGGACCAGAATACTAGGGATATTATTATGCGCGAATTTCGTTCTGGTTCCTCTCGTGTTCTCATCACCACCGACCTTTTGGCCAGAGGAATTGATGTCCAACAAGTCTCCCTTGTCATAAATTATGATCTCCCCACTCAACCTGAGAATTACCTTCATCGTATTGGACGTAGTGGGAGGTTTGGTAGGAAGGGTGTTTCAATCAACTTCGTAACCAACGACGATGAGAGAATGCTGTCCGACATTCAGAGGTTTTACAACGTGGTGATTGAGGAGCTTCCATCAAATGTTGCTGATCTCCTGTAATCAGTTTTGGACATTCAGAGGTTTTTACAACGTGGTTGGTGCTTGAGCTGTGTCTTCAAACTTCCCCTCTTTTCTTTTTCATCTTCTAGATATCCTTATTACCTTTTGTTTGTTTAGTAGCTTTTGCGATTCTGAACTGAGTAATGCATATTAGCATTTTGTTGTCCATCATCTTATTTAGTGGTGGGCTTTTGCTAGTTTTTGACATCCAAAGTTTGTATTTGAATGATGATATCGAGTACATTTTTAATTTGCAATTTGGAAGACAATTTGTGAAGTATTGGTTTAACAAAGCCATAAACTTTTAGGGGTTGTTTGGTTGGAAATAAGCTATCCTGGGTAGGGATGTCAATGGTTATTTAAAAATCGACTAAACTGTCCGAACCGTACCGAATTGATTTTCAGGTTTCTTTTAATAACACCGTAGGGTTTAAAATAAATTTATGATTGTACCGATAATTAGAGTTTGCTTTTTTATTTTATGAAAATAAACCGAAAAATGACTGAACCATGCCGAATAAATTACATGTGAAAATATATTTATATATTAAGTTTAAAAATAATAAAATATTAACTTTTTATTTGGATCTTGAAATTATGAAAACTTTTACAGGCCAACAAGAACAGTTATTCTAGCGATTATGAGAGGCAAACTATAATGTATTGAATATGTTTTGATTCGTATAATTTAGATTTATCTTTTTGAATATTTAATCTTCTATAAACTTTATTCTTGAGTTCCACCTTGGCTAATATCTTGCCACTTGTGTGATTTATATTTTCTTTGTTTTTGCTTAGTTTCTTTTACACTGCTATAGAATAGTTGATGGTTCTATACTCTGGCCATCTTTCATGCACCTTTAAATAGTAAAAATGTCTAGAGAGTTTTGTGAAATCCTATAAAAGTACGTAGGTTAGTGCATTCTACTACTAGTGACTTTTACATGACACTATAAAAATAATCAAAAATTTACCGAACCGTGCCGATACTGAAGACGACATGATTGGGACGGTTTCGGAAAGTCTAATTTTGATTCTACATGATAGAATAACCAAAAAAATGGTATAGTACAAATCTTATAAAATAACCGGCCAAACCGAGCCATTGACACCCCTAATTTAGTTATACTGGGATTAGTTATCCCACCCTCCCACATGCATAAAAGAACACTACAATCCCGAGATAAGTTATCCGGGATTAGTTATAGCGCGATTTTATCCCGACAAAACATGGTATAAAATCATCTCAAATTTAATCCCGTGATTGATTATCCTATCCCTCGTACCAAACGGGCCCTCGTAGTGATTTGAAGCCTGTGCAGTGAAACCTCTTTTAGTACTAAATTGTCCTTGTTCTTATTATGTAGGATATGTTAAAATAGTAAAATAGAAAGTGGCGTATTCATTTAATAGACGAATTACTTCATTTTGTCTATGACTCTTCTAATTTGGTGGAGGGTAAGGAAATATCAGTATTTCCTCCATTGAACTAAGTACATTTTACTGCCTATATTAACCCTTGCAGACTAACCCAAGCCTTAGCATTGCGTGGCCTGTTACCATTAAAAAATACAATACTTAATAAAGAAAATTAAGAAGTTAATATCTGGAATTCGAATAAATTGAATAAAAAAAGGAGATTTCATATTTGTAAGTAAGGCATTACCAAGAGAGTAAAAATAGTTCAAAAGAATCGAATTCTGTTAGTTTTCTTGTAAAGTCCGATATGTCTAATAACTTTGTTAAAACGGATGCAGTCAGATCTCTTTATAATCACATCTCTATATAATAACACTTCACTATAAAAACTAAGCTTTTCCGAAACCAATTCTTATGTTATGTTATAATAGATGTTCTCTATAATAGCACTTCGTTATAACATCCAAAAATATTCGAAACAAACAATGTTGTTATAAAGAGGTTTGACTATAGTCAACGTCTCCTCAAAAGTAGGACAAGAAACATGGAGGGCCTGAAATCTTGCTAAAATTCTCATGTTTTATACTTTGCTTTTCTCTCAATTTAGCTGAATTACTACTAGAGTATCTAAGTAGTTTTTTCGTTATTCTTCTTTTGCAGGACAAAATCTTCAACTCTAATACCTACCGCCAGTAGAAGAACAACTGTGATAATACTCCTAAGCAGGGGCGAAGCTGCCTTTTGCTGATTTCGAACAACTTGATCATCCTTCGCCCAAAATTTTCGAAAATTACAGTATGTATATAAGTAAAATATTGATTTTAGATGTATAAAATATATATTGAACACCCTTTGTCGGGATCCATTTTTTATTTCTTTCAAGTCTGAACACACTTGAAAAAAATTTCTGGCTTCGCCGCTGCTCCTAAGTTGTGCTAAACCTACTCAGCAGAAAGTAAAAGCAGAGTACTCTTTATCATTTGCCAGGTAGAAAGAACTGGATGATTTACAAGCATCAAATCTCTAGCTTTATAATAATAGGAGGAGAGAACCTGTGCAAAGGTCATAACTAATACTTAAATTAACAACAAACCACATATCACTAATTACTTTGATACGAATAGAATAACATACTTTAGAGGTTCTGAACAGCTGGTTCCGACTTTACAAAATAGGGGAAAGACCATTTTATGCCATTAGCACAATTTCGCCTTGTGAGCCTGAGGATGCAAGAAAAATAAGGATATAAACAAATGTCAAACAAGAGAATTTAAAATAGGCAAAATACATAATTTACCCATCAACCTTGCAGCAAACAAAATCCCTGCTACACACCTCTCTTTCACGGAAAATCTTTTACAGACTCAACCTTTTAAAAGTGTATCTAAGACACACTACTTTTGTGCTTGACCAATTTTTCAGACAACGTGAAAGTCACGCTCTAATAGGGTCGTGACACGTGTCATTGACTTAAAAACTCATCTTCTTCATTTTTTCATTTTCTATCTTAATTGTTGCTACCTCCATGGTTGTTTGTGAGAAAGTTTCCAACAACACCAAAATCCAACCACACTATCTAAACAACTAGCTGGAAATAATTGAACAACAAATTGAGTTCAATAACCCGATAATCAACAAGACCCAACTGATTTTTCAAGCTTTTTTCGATATCCCAACAATGGTGGATTCTAGATTTTTTTCACCAAACCTTCAATATTACTGTTAAAGCTTTTAAAGCTGTCATAAATAAATAGTTTTATATTATGGACAATAAACCAACAAAATTCGCTCGATTTTAGATCTAAAATTGATATGTTCTTTCAAAAATTCTATTTGGGGAAGAAACTGAGGGGAGGGTGGTGAGGAAGAAGACCAGGGGAGGGGAGGGGAGGGGTTCCTGTGGGGAGGGGAGAGAAATAATGGGATTTTTATGGGCTTCACGCTTTTTTTGTGTGTAGACACGCAAGTGCTATCTGGTCAAAAGTAGTGTCTAAGACACACTTTTGAAAGGTTGAGTGTGTAAAAGGTTTCCGAGGTGTGTAACAGGATTTCGCTGCAAGGTTAATGGGCAAAACTATGTATTTTGCCTTTAAAATACGCCACATACAAACAAGATGATAGGAAGGAAACATACATCTGTCAAAAATATCCTTGGCCAACAGCAGTAAACTATCTTGGTCTTCAGCCATCTTCGAAACTCTCGCTTCTTCCTTAGCTGCTTCAGCTGCTACAAATGATTTATTGTCAGCTTCTGCAAGCTTATAGACAGCAGTCTTTGCTGCTTCTTCAGCAGTATCACCAAGATAGGCACTACTTGGAAACTGTCTTGGCCCAACATGTTTTTGTTTTGGGGTAGCTGTCTTTGTTCTTTCTAACACCTCTTTCTTAATCCTGTAGCAATTCTCAATCTGCAGTGGATTCCGCAAACCAAAATGCCAGAATTCAGAATTTTAATAGTCAGGTGAATATCAGAATGCAGTATTCGGTGGTTCAGCAAAAAGGGCAGCCCGGTGCACTAAGCTCCCACTATGCGCAGGGTCCGGGGAAGGGCCGGACCACAAGGGTCTATCGATGGTTCAACAAGTATACAACTAATTTCTTCACGCTCTTTAGCTTGCCTTTGATTCCAGTTTCAAAAATCCATAAATCAAACAGATCATTATGTGGTAAAAGAGAAAAGCTGCTGAAAAGATGCACTTTCCTGATTTAAAGCAACCAAGGATAATGACCACTTAGGAGGACACCCGGAAGAAGTATGTAAAAGCACTCAACTATGAACTACGCAAACATTCTTTTCCATCCAAATCATATTAGATAACCAAAAGAACAATTCCTCACACAAGAAGAGAATTACTCTGTGCAAAAGATGCAAGAATTTCACTACATAAAATACCAAGCACCCAAGCCACATATAGATATATGCATGAGACACTGCACAACTTGGTTATGATGACCTTAATTGTACCACTACTCCTTCAAACATCTGAAAACTGGCGAGGAAACTCAGCATACTCATTCAACCAAGCTATTTTTAGAAGGGTGTTCCAGAATGTGGGTTCTACTTAGATGTTTTTTTCTTATATTCTTCAAGAAAGTCGAAAAACAAGCACATACAGTCATGTTAGAAGTTACAAAAGAAAGTGTTACCAGTAACCCAACTGATAAATGAGAACAAAAACAAGGCGACCTTTTCAAGTTTGTCTTGCTGAACAAGCCTCCTCAGCCTAGAACTCAGCAGCCTTCTGAAGTTCTGAGGCACCTCATGCCTTTGCTGCAGTAGATACAAAAACAATAAGAAAGGTTCCCTTCAGTCAATTCTCGCATAGAGTATTACGCATTGAATTATGAGCAATCAACTAGCAAATACATTTTTTTTATCGGTGATCAACCAGCAAATACATTAATGAACTAACTATTTTATCAGATAAAAGAAAACAACTACTATTCGAATTATTGAACCTCAAAATAATTCCATATGACATACTTCTGCAATCATTCTTCCATGTGTGCAGCAGGTCTGCAACGATTTCTTGCTAGGTGGTGGGAGTAAGTTTTTAGTTCTCTTCACTAACCAATTTGAAATGATATCTTTTGAAAAAAAGTTTCGTTCTGTTCATTAATCAAAGTTGAAATGGTTACCTTTTTTCCTATAATGAATTCTAGCTCTCTTTGCCATAAAGAGAAAACCTGGATATCTTGGGGGATTATTTTCCTATAATGAATTCTAGCTCTCTTTGCCATAAAGAGAAAACCTGGATATCTTGGGGGATTATTTTCCTATAATGAATTCTAGCTCTCTTTGCCATAAAGAGAAAACCTGGATATCTTGGGGGATTGTAATTTTATCCTCTCCGTCTGTGTCATACTTATCTTTCAAGTATGACAAAGAAAACATGGAGATGTAAACAAGAAACACAAACACATATTCTTTAGGTGTTTATGTTGGACGACAGTAAAGGTCTTCATCCCATACATGGCTACGCCACATTATCATTTTAATGATTTTGGAACTGTAACTGCTTTATAGTTTGTAGAAAATCCTATTGTTATTACTGATAGCACTTTCATCTAGCTTCAGAAAACTTAAAATTCATTTCTGAATGGTCAAAATCACAGGGATTGCCTAATTCACAGTACTATTAGTAAATATAACAGTTTATTTGAATGTCAAGGAGCAGAGACGGATCCAGGATTTGAAGTTTATGGGTTCCTATTGTAATTTCGAATTAATATACAATAATAACTGGGTTCACATTTATATATTTATAGATATTTAATGAATTTTTTAATAAAAATACAGGGTCTCCGCAAAAGTTACTGGGTTCCCGGAACCCAATAACTATACTCTACATTCGCTACTGAAGGAGTAAGCAGAAGTATCAAATACCTCATGGATGGCTAGAAAAGCCAAAAGAAGAAAACAGAAAGTATAAAGGCGCTGCTTTATACCTCAATGAAGTTAACAATTGTGCTTGTGTCTGATCCATTTGGCTCTTTTAGACTTGAAAGTGCATCATATATCATTTGATTGTACCTAAGAATAAGAAAAAAGCAATGATATTATTTCAAGAAAACATGAACTGAATTACTAGGAACTATGAAAGAACAAAAACGAAAAATGGTAATGTACACAGACGGCTATCAAACACTGTTATATATATTGTTCTTCCACCTATATTCAATTATTTGGTAGGAAATGCAAGCGGTTTTCTGGAGTAGGTTAAAAATCCAGCTAAAATATTAAAATAATGAGCATTCATCACAATTAAAATAATATCTTATTTGAGTATTGAGATACCAGGAAATGATGAGCATTCATCAAGTACTATGTTGCAGGAATCTAATATGGTCTATTTGAGATGTAAGACTCTTTATCTAGACAGTAAAAGGGCAAACAGTAAAATTACATCTTTGTGTCCTTACTGTTGGACCAAAATTGTTTCGCCCCATAATAGTTAATAGATTAGCATATATAAGCATTTCATACCACTCAAAGACAAACATTTGCTTATCTTTTTCCCAAATCAGTGTGATTTAACAATAAAAAAAGCTTGGCAAAGATGAAATCATTATCTCAAAGAATATGGATTTAATGTCTCATTGTATGAATTATTCAAGAATTTGAAATGGAAATCCAGAAAGACAAACTTAGAAGCAGTTTTTCCGTCTAATGCGCATTTTGAAGAATCTTCCATGACAGTGTCTGCTGCTGCATCTTGTAAAACGGGAGTGGAGGAAACAGGGGCCTGTGTGATGAGCAATGGAGCTGCAGGAGCATCAGTCTTCACTTTTGTTGTCCTAGATTTATCTCTTGGTCCTTGTCCATTGGCACTAACATTCAAATTTCTCCATTTATCCTATATAAAATGTGATGCCAGAAGTTTAGAAGAAAAAATGAAAAGAAAAGTACAATGCAAGAAAACCATAAGATTCGTATTGACATCCAAACAACTTCTTCGTTCCGCAAGCATTAAGAGGCAAGGGGATTCAAAACATTAGGCTAACTGATAAAATCTACTGGAAAGCATTAGTGTATTACATCAATGCTTAACTGCAAAATTGCAATCTTCACTGGACGTAAGCTTATCTGTCATAAATAACTGTTCTTTAAGGCCAGAAATAACAAAACACACAGCTTGCAAGCAGGTGTTCAACCTAGGAACAAGCAAATATCTTCAAAAATTATCTGTATTAAATATAGGTTGCATAAAATGTAGCAAAATCACAAAGACTTGGCAATGGTTGATAGACATTAGAACGTCGTACAGGAAGCTAAAGAAGGAGACAAGTTGCTGGCTAGATAATGTAGGAAGACGGTCTTCCTCTTTGCCAGTATCATAAACTTGTCCCCTTACCTGTAGCTTCCAAAGTTCCCTTTTTATCAGTAATTTAAAAAAAATAGCTGCCAAAGTTCCTTTTTTTATCAGTAACTCAAAAAAATATAGCTGCCAAAGTTCATTCGTCCTTGTTGTAATCATTAACAATCTTTCATTACACATATCTACAATACCTAAAGGTGGCAAAATGGTTAAAAAACCCCAGTTATCCACCCATATTATCCATCCAAAAATGGGTTGGATAATGAACTATATAAAAACGGGTCGAATATGGATAAAGAACCATATTATCCACTTAGAAAATAGTTAACCAAATGGATAACCAATGGATAACTAATGTGTTTAACTTTTACATTTGTAAATCCTCAAATTAGAGTCCCTCAAGTTTGGAAGACAAGGAATTCTCTTATAAGTGATCATACTTAAGAAGCCATGGATAATATGGATATCCATATTATCCGCCGGATAAACCCGTTTTATCCGTCTCAAATACGGGTCGGGCCGGATAATTTAACCTTTTTAAAATTAACCGTTTTGACCCACTCCGACCCGACCCGCCTGTTTGCCACCCCTAACAATACCTTTCAGACATCCAAGCTTCTATGCTAATAGGGTACTTCCTAATAGGTCATCCAGGTAATCTTTTGGAAACTAAACTTTCAGCACTTTGAAATACACAGCACTATTTGTTTAGACAAGGTGGGGTGCTCTGATGGTAAGCACCCTTCACTTCCAACCAAGAGGTTGTGAGTTCGAGTCACCCCAAGAGCAAGGTGGGGAGTTCTTGGAGGGAAGGATGCCGAGGGTCTATTGGAAACAACCTCTCTACCCTAGGATAGGGGTAAAGTCTGCGTACACACTACCCTCCCCAGACCCCACTTATGGGATTATGTTGGGTTGTTGTTGTTGTTGTTGAAATACACAACACGATTGAATCCCCTTCGTCTAAAAACTACACTGTACAAATAGGATAAAAACAAAACATTTTGTGTATATGTGAATTGTTGAAATCCCTTGATAGTAATGTGTATATTCATTCACCGTGCAAGTTTGCATTTTTTTGACTCCTTGTTAAAATTTCTGGTTAATAATTGCAACTAGTTACAACATATCAACTTCATCTTCAGTTAATATAGACAAAAAATTGATCTTGACCTAAAAAACTATCTCATGTCTGCACTCCAACATTTTCTTCTAAATTCTAACACAGCAAAACTAATGGAATACATTAAACGAATATCTCACTAATTACATGGAAACATATTCCTGCTAATATTCTCAGTAATCAAGCCGGCAACATAGATATATTATGGCACATCCACTTCTATACCGTGACATGATTGTGCATATAAATTACTCCATTAGATGAGTTACTTTACTTTTTAGTCCGTTCTAAAATAAATGACACATTTCTAAATTTGAAAATAATTTAACTTTAAATTTTTCATTTTACTCACTTTACCCTTAACGAGAAACATTTATAACCACGCACGTATCATGGCCCACAAACTTTTACCACTTAAGATTATAAGGCCATAACCACAAGTTTCAAAAGCCTTCTTCGTTTTCTTAAACTGAGTACCGCGTCAAACTAACTCAACTAAATTGAGGGAGTAGAAGAATTAATCCAAATAGCCGCCCACGCCCACCCAACTATTTAAACTAAAAATAATAGGTGAATATACATATATGTATAATCTATGTATACCGGCTAGGAATATGACCGGCTATTTGCGTAAAGGTCCCTATAAATTAAATCTTTTTTTACAAAAGACCGGCTATTTTTGTAAAGACCAAAAATTTTGGTCTTTCTGATGTTAATTCAGAAGAAAATTGGAAAGGAAAAAAAAGAAAAAGGAAAACCTTAAGATCGATGTTGGAGCGAGAGTAAAGGAGGTGATTGAATTCAGGGTCTCTTTGAATATTTTTCCATTTTCCAGCTCCGTGCTTTGCGACGCCGGCACGAAGTGCTTCTTCTTCTTCAGATGTCCATTTTTGCTTTGGATTTCCCATTTTTTTGGCTCAATTTTTATCTCTTACCAGCTGCTGCAGCTGCTTCTTAAACCCTCCTCTGAACTGATCCTCTGTTTTTTTGTTTTTTTTAAACGGCGTTTACTTCTTCGGTTGGGGTTTTTTGTGTTTATTGATGTTTTGGCCCCTCAACTATTTATTTTGCAACTTGAACCTTGTAATTTTAATTGTTTTGGTTTTCCTAACCCAATAAGTTGGGAATTTCTTAAATTTATACATTAAAACTGATATGCTTTGAATCTGGAACCCAAGAATCTCTTTCGTAAAAAAATGTACTAAAAAAAAAAAGGTATAAATAACTTTTGTTGCCAAAAGGGAAACTTTACTATAGTCAGAGGCGGAGCTAGGATTTGAAGTTTGTGCGTTCTGAATTTAACGTCGAACTCATAGTTTTAGTTACTGGGTTCACAATTATATATTAATACAAGTTTAATAGATTTTCTAATATAAATACAACGTCTACACAAAAGACAGTGAATTCGGCCGAGCCGGTAATAGATACCCTACCTCCCCTTGACTATAGTAATCAAAAAACGAAAATTGCTTTAGGTTGTAGGTTCAAATATGAAACGTGAATTTTTTTATAATTCACTGCTACAACCTCTTTCCACTCCCTCAAAAGCATTTGTGCATAATTTATTTCTTCAGTGATTGTTTTTGGGATCATTATTTTTTCTTTGTAAAAATAAGCACATTTAAGGTTGAATTTCTTAATACAAATACAGAATTTGAATAAAAATAACTGGGTTCGGCCGAAGCCGCAAACAGCGCTGTGGCTCCGCCCGCTGACTTTCTCGACGAGCCTAATACTAAGTACTAACAAGCTACTCCAACACTATAATCATTAAGCAAAGAGTCAAATCCAGAAATTCAATTAATGGTTTTAGCAGTGTAAAGAACTAAAGATTAATGTCTGACTAGAAAGTGCAACAGAATTGAATATGTGACCTCAAGTATTCATATACATAGGAATAACAACATATTTTGGAAGTTTATTTGCCTAAGCATATTTTCTTGCAAAAGAGATGCCCTAATACATATTTACCGCAATGCTTATAAGAGGCGGAGATAGAATATAAAGTACGGTCCAATAACTTTTGATAGGAAATCTATTTAGTATTTATAAACATACAAACTCACTGACAAAGACGAGCTATTGGTTCGGTTGCAAATTCATAATTGTATTGGTCAAAATTTAGGCTGAACTCAATGATTGCAAATGAACGAGATGTGGTCGAGGTCAAAGCCGAGCACGGCTCAACGGCGAGGAGTCACCTAAAGAAGGATTAGCACCGAGGTCGTGTGATGATAGGCTATAATTACGTATTTTAGTCATTTATTACACTCTAATTTATTGCACTTTAATTGAGTTTGAGCTTTAATCGCTAATGTTTTGCACTAACTGTGTGTTTTAATGCCTTGTAGGAGTGATTCCGAGCTATATAAATGTTATGGAATGAATTTAAGTGATTTTAAGCTTTGAAGTCTGAGTAAAAGCTCAAGGAATTAAGCCAGGATCGTGTTCGGGGGTCAAATTTGATAGTTAAGAACAAACAAAGACTCGAACAGGCATATTGCGCACTGTCTAGTAAAAAAATGAACATAACTTTTTTCTCCGAACTCTATTTGGGCTATATAATATATGGTTAGAAATATAACTCACAGGGCTACAACTTTCATGTTTTACGTTTTCCCAAATTTCCAAACGGAACATGGTAAATAATGCGGTCAAAACCGTAACCGCGGACCTAACGCGCAAATGGGGCAGAAACTTTTTGATATGCGCGGCCGGAGCATGGTCTTAGCCCGGACCGCGGTTGTCTAGACCTGAAAAATTGTCCTTTTTCGCGTAGGAGAAGGTTTAATTGTTTGGGCCCGACCCTACTTGGTATATATACATGGAAAAACGGTATTTTGAAAAGGTTGGACATACTTTTGACACAAATTCGATCTAAGGAGGCAGAGACACAATAGGAGCAAGGCGGGGAATTCTTCTACGAGTTTTTCCTTCCTCTTCCTATTTTTCATTGTTGGTTTTGACTTTTAGTATTGTAGTTTTACATACTATTATGAATATCTAATTTGTTATCTAGGGTTTTGATAGAACCTTTTATAGGGTAAATTTTTGTCACCATTAACGACTATCACCACCTATCATCCCTACCACTCCCATTACCATAAGTTTCAACCACAACCAAACACTCCTCCACCTCAACTACCATAACTAACCATCCCGTCAGCATCAACAATCATAGTCGGCATTGTCTATCATTATAAACTATCACCACCACCCGTCATTACTAACTATCATCACCCACCACCACAATCCCTAATCATAATATCCACCACTACCGATTACCAGTAGCTACTATCCTAAACTACCACCATCAACCAAAACTACCACCATCAACCAAAACTACCACCAACCGCCCCCTCTAGTCGGCATTCATAAGCGCCACCGTTAGCCGTCACCATCAGCAACAGCCATAAAATATTAGATTAATTAGTGTTTTATTTGAATTTTATTTTATTAATTTTCAAATAAAGATAAATTTTGTACATTCAGATCTTAAAATCAAACATTCTTAGGGTGTGTTTGGTATGAAGGAAAACATTTTTCGAAAAATGTATTCCAATTTTTCAATGTTTGGTTGGTTTAAATGGTTTGGCAAATATTTTTTTCCAATTGGAGGAAAATGTTTTCCCTATCAAGAAAAGGGAAAACATTTTTCAAAACTCCTTCTAAAGTTTCCCCACCCTATTCTTTACCCTCACCAATCCACCCCACACCCACCCACCTAACCCCACCCCATGCCCTCTTTCCAAAAAGATTTTTTTTCCGTCACCACCCCCACCCCCCACCCCGCAATTTTTTTTTTTACTTTTTTCTTTTTGTAATTTTCAAAATTTTGTTTTTCCCCACCCCTGCCCCCACTCCCGCACAATTTTTTTTTATATACTTTTTTTGTAATTGTCAAAAAAAAAAAATATTCTGCACCCCCATCCCCCTCCCCCGCGGGAAAATATTTTTTTTATATATATTTTCAGTTTTACTGTTTTCATCTTTCGGTTTACAGGTTCAAAATTTTACAAGTTCCAAAAGTTATGAGTTCAGAGGTTTATGTGTTTCGAAGTTTACGAGTTTAGAAATTATAAAGTTTACAGGTTCGAAATTTTGCGATTTCCAAAGTTTTGCGGTTCGGAAGTTTTTGAAATTTGTGGGTTCGGAAGTTTATGGCTTCATGTTTATGGTATCAAAATTATTTATGAATACTCTTGAGAAAATATTTTTCTTGATTTGCGTACCAAACACCAGAAAATGAATAAGATTACTACTTGTTTTTCAAGAAAATATTTTCTTAGAAAATATTTTTCTTTATACCAAACACACCATTAATCATTCAGTATTCAGATCTTACTATACATCTTAATATACAGATATAATCTTAATACATATTTTGATATTCATATGTGTATTCAGATTTAGACGTTTTAATCTTTAAAAAAAAATGAGTTAAGACTACTTTTAAGGGCATGCATCGTGGTCTTGTTAATTATTCTCTCCAATTCAATAATGTATCTTACTTTTCTTTTTATTATATTTTAAAAGAAATGTTAATATTTTTATTTTACCCTCTCATATTTTAATATTCAGACATAAATATCTTAATCTTAAAAAAAACAAATGAGTTAAGACTACTTTTAAGGGCATGCATTGTGGTCTTGTCAATTATTCCCTCCAATTAAATAATGTATCTTACTTTTCTTTTTATTATGTTTTAAAAAGAATGTTGACATTTTTATTTTACCCTCTATAATGACACTCTCTTTTCTCATAAATTCCGGGTAGGTTGTAACTCTTTGTGATCCGAATTGGGTGATTGTAGGGTTTGTGAAAAGAAGTGACATGAGTAGTGAACGGCCGCCACCGATAATACCCCAGAACGTGGCTTCCTCGTCAGTAGCAGGCGGAGATTTCTCTGACGCTACGGAGACCCCGCCGGAGAAGAAACAGAAACTTGGTGATGAGGATATATAGTATGTCCAGTCCCGTAAAAGCTCAGTGTATTGATTGGTATGATTCAGAAGAAGAAAAGATTGATGATGCTGTTTGGTCCANACGGTATTTTGAAAAGGTTGGACATACTTTTGACACAAATTCGATCTAAGGAGGCAGAGACACAATAGGAGCAAGGCGGGGAATTCTTCTACGAGTTTTTCCTTCCTCTTCCTATTTTTCATTGTTGGTTTTGACTTTTAGTATTGTAGTTTTACATACTATTATGAATATCTAATTTGTTATCTAGGGTTTTGATAGAACCTTTTATAGGGTAAATTTTTGTCACCATTAACGACTATCACCACCTATCATCCCTACCACTCCCATTACCATAAGTTTCAACCACAACCAAACACTCCTCCACCTCAACTACCATAACTAACCATCCCGTCAGCATCAACAATCATAGTCGGCATTGTCTATCATTATAAACTATCACCACCACCCGTCATTACTAACTATCATCACCCACCACCACAATCCCTAATCATAATATCCACCACTACCGATTACCAGTAGCTACTATCCTAAACTACCACCATCAACCAAAACTACCACCATCAACCAAAACTACCACCAACCGCCCCCTCTAGTCGGCATTCATAAGCGCCACCGTTAGCCGTCACCATCAGCAACAGCCATAAAATATTAGATTAATTAGTGTTTTATTTGAATTTTATTTTATTAATTTTCAAATAAAGATAAATTTTGTACATTCAGATCTTAAAATCAAACATTCTTAGGGTGTGTTTGGTATGAAGGAAAACATTTTTCGAAAAATGTATTCCAATTTTTCAATGTTTGGTTGGTTTAAATGGTTTGGCAAATATTTTTTTCCAATTGGAGGAAAATGTTTTCCCTATCAAGAAAAGGGAAAACATTTTTCAAAACTCCTTCTAAAGTTTCCCCACCCTATTCTTTACCCTCACCAATCCACCCCACACCCACCCACCTAACCCCACCCCATGCCCTCTTTCCAAAAAGATTTTTTTTCCGTCACCACCCCCACCCCCCACCCCGCAATTTTTTTTTTTACTTTTTTCTTTTTGTAATTTTCAAAATTTTGTTTTTCCCCACCCCTGCCCCCACTCCCGCACAATTTTTTTTTATATACTTTT
>ML267318.1:60499-82798 GCA_005239495.1 Nicotiana undulata
GTGGCTTCCTCGTCAGTAGCAGGCGGAGATTTCTCTGACGCTACGGAGACCCCGCCGGAGAAGAAACAGAAACTTGGTGATGAGGATATATAGTATGTCCAGTCCCGTAAAAGCTCAGTGTATTGATTGGTATGATTCAGAAGAAGAAAAGATTGATGATGCTGTTTGGTCCAAGTACATGCAACAGATCACTGAGAGCGAGGTACCTAATTTATCCCCATCTTCTCTTCCCTACCCTTTATTACATAAGCATCCTTAATGAATCAGGAAAATATAAGTCATCAATTGCATAATGGCCTAGTTAATAGACGCTACTGCAATTATTTTTTATACAATATGCAGAAAATGCCCCTTAATTTGCTAACTTTTATCTAATTCATATTGACACACATACTCGCTCTAACTTTACATGCACGTACCTCGCACAATATGTACATCAATATTTGGGTATGATTCTGTTGCCTATTAGCTACTTTTAGTCGGTTTATCCCGCTCTAACTTTACATGCACGTACCTCGCACAATATGTACATCAATATTTGGGTATGATTCTGTTGCCTATTAGCTACTTTTAGTCGGTTTATCCCGCTCTAACTTTACATTAGTTAACTGTGTCTTAATTGGTGCATGCTGGATGATATGTACAATAATCTGTATTCACATATTATAATTATGCAGTGGCGGAGGCAGTATCTCCATGAAGGGGGTTCAAAAAAGCTTTTTTATAGCTAGTGGGAATTGAACCTATGACCTAATTGAACCTATGCACCCCTTGACCACTAAACTACACTTTTGAATTGTGTTAAAGGGGTTCAAAACTTAATATATAGAGGTAAAAAACAGATTTTGCCTTATATATACAGTATAATTTTTCGGCGAAGTGAAGCCCTTCCGCCCCTTAATCCGCCCCTGGTCGTATGACTATGATATCTTTTTGCTTTAGCTACTTTTGGTCTATGTATGCATGTCTAACCTTTTGGTCTATGTATGCATGTACAATAATCTGTATTCACATATTCTATATCATTTATTTGGAGGTTAACTTGTCTCAAGAACAAAGTGGTTGCTATATATAGGTGATTTTTATCTCTTGCTATCTGGAAATAAAGGTGATTTTGATGTCTGATTTGGTTACAGTTTATCCAATGCCGTACATCTCGACCCATCCTGAGAATGTCGTCATGTTGAAGGAAAAGGCACTTAAGAAGTACAATGATAATAATGGCAGCTGTGATGATATTTTGAAGGTGAATGGATGTGGCGGTCGTAGCTTCATTTTCTATTTTCAAGTTCAGGTGGTGAGAGATTTAGATGGTCATTTGGACTTTCCTATCGTCAGGGTCAGGCCCCAGCCAAAGAAATATCCGGATATGCAGTCATCTGATCCAACATACTAAGCTTTGAGCTTTATGTTAACATTTCGTGAGGCTCATTCAACGTGGTTACTACCTCTATGAATTTATGCTATTTAACTTCTCTTGTACTTTTTTTTGTTTTTGTTGGACATGTAAAAGTAGTGGTAAAAACCAGAGTATCTATCTTACTTCTTCATTTAAGAGGAAGGAGCTGCTTGTCTTCTCTTTTCTTTATTATACTAGTGATGTATAGCTCAGGTCCAATGGCTATGTGAACAATTTATGTAAAATTGCGCCGGCCGCCCTATTTGGTCGCCCCATTTAACCTATACGCATATTTTTAAAATTATTTAACATATATCCTAATTTTTACAACTTCAGGCGTCTCCTTCTTCCTGCTACCTGTGCAAACTTATGTATAATATGTACATATATAATCAGTATATAATTTATCTATACTGGCTTGAAAATGTATATAATCTTCTTTTGATAAGAACTGCTTTTCATTAACCTTTTTCTAATTAAATTTACATTTTCTTTTCAAGTCAAACGAATAGGACCTAGGCAACCTTTGACTTGCACCCTATATACCTAGCAACTAGGGTACTTATCCCATGATACAACCCAAAGAACAAAAGTGAAACAAACTATACAGAATTAGCTGAACGGGAATAAACTGGACCACATTTAGAAACCAGACCTAGTGCTTTACAATAATTAATCTATTTATTAAGGTACGAATTATATTTAAAAAAATAATGGGATATGCTTGCATGCTTAATTATATGCTTTTGTCCTTTTAAATTCTTGCTCCATTGCATAATTCCCAAGAATCAGAGGCGTATTTAAAAATTTGTGTAAGCGGTGTCACATTTAAAACATAAACAAATCAGTGTTTAAAGCAGAAAACGCATAAAAATCGACAATAACAATAAACCCAGTGTAACAGTAATCCCACGAGTGAGGTCTAGGGAAGGTAGTGTGTACGCAGACGTTACACCTACATTGTGAGGATAGAGAGACTGTTTCCGATAGACCATCGGTTTAAGAAATACAAACATGAAGCAACCAACAATAACAACACAAAAAAACAAACGAAAACGCATAAAAATCTTACTCAATTTAACTCGGCATGAAGTTACCGAAGTTTGAACCCAGTACCTCTCCTTAAAAAAAGAAAGTTTGAAAAGGAGAACTAGCGAGATGTATGTGCAAAGTAGTGTCATTCCTTCTTATTTATTAAGATATACTGTATATATATTAAAAATTTATATATATTTAATGAACTTTTCTGACGAAGCTGTGTCGCTTACACCAAGGTGCGTCCACCACTCACTGCCAAGAATGAAATCTAACAAATACACTGTGATATACAGTGCTATAACAGGAAAAGTAGTAAAGGCGTGAGGTCATTGTAATAATGTTCTTGAGTTGATTTACATATATGTGCTCAATTTTGATAGTTTTGAGTAAATAAATGTTTGTTTAATATAAAGCATATATGCTTCCTTGTTTGTGAACATCTTTGTGTTAATTATTGGCAATTAAAAAGGTGAAAGTTTGTCGATCTTCTATTGGTTGTCTTCAGTATAAGAAGAGAATTGTTCTTTTTTATTTGTTCTACTCGAAATTATTTTTTATTCCCTCCCGTCCATTTTAATTGATTTTTTGTTTTCATGCACGTTAGAAAATTCATCTTTTAAAATTAGATGATAAGAAAATTGACTATATTAATCTTCGTTTGTTCGTTAGAAATATTATAAGATACATTTATTCCAAGAACAATTTAGGAAAAAAGAAGTTAATTCTTTCTTGATATTTGAAAAAATTAAATATTATGGACCATCAAAGAAGACAAAGAAATCAATTAAAATGGATCGGAAGAAGTATAAACTAAGTGGACATAGCAGAAAATATCATTTTTTAATTATGCGTGCAACCTTAAACGCTATCCTCAATTCCAAAGTAATTGAGATTATTAACTTTAATTCTGAGCTAGTTGAAATTGGATATATGAATCATCACTATCTATCTCGCGTAAACACTCCTTTAGCTCTATAAAACTCTTGTACTTTTTTCTCATATTTATATGACTCTTTTATTACCTAAAATAGAGGAGCAGGAAAACTGAACCCAATATTTTCGACGCGCAATATAAATTTATATATAAAAATTATTATATTTATAATAAATAGTAAATATGAACCCATAACTTTAAAATATAATGGGTTCAATGCTAAAAATCTTAAATATTGAACCCATAAAATTAAAATCCTTGATCCGCCTCTGATAAAGAGTACATAAAATATTTCCAAAATAGAGAGAAAGAAAAAGGAAAAAAAAAGGAAGCATTCACTTTTAGCCACCTATAAAACTCCATGTTTTGAAGACATCTCTTTCTCAAGGAAGAGATAAGGACCTTTTAAGGTTCCTGTTATTGTCCTCTCCCTTGTAACCCTAATGGGTTGCAGAGAGAACAAATTAAACCCCTTGGGTCAGGGGCAGAGCCAAGGGGTGCACAGGAGTTTTGTCGGAGAATTATACTGTATATGTAAGATTATAATTATTTTTCTGTACATATACTTGAAGTTAAATCTTCTTAGCTCGTTCATGTTTATTATTCTTATATTTTGAATTATCTTACTGAACATCTTGGCTCCGCCACTACGCATCAACTGCAGGCCTCGTTAGTAATTCTAGGTAAGAACGGATGTGTGACAGAAGAGAGTGAGCACACATGGTTCTTGCATGGATAAATCCCCATGCTTAAAAGCTATGCGTGCTCTCTCTCTATCTGTCACGCACCAACAATTAATTATTCCACATATCTATCCCCTAATTTCTTTTATAGATCCGTAGGCGAATTCAGAATTTAGAGTCAACTGTTTCAGATTGAGTATGTGATTTGTTAAAGATTTTTATTTTTTAAATATGTTTAAGTCATTATGAATTTAGTTGAACATGTTGAACCCGCTCTATATCTTCCTCTGACTACAAGTATAAGTTATTAATCAGTAAACACATGAATTTTATGTTCTTGATATGTATAGGTTGTACCAGTTAATTAACGACGTGATTTGTTAATTATTAAAAGCGAATTAATTAAGAATATTGAACAGGCTATTGGTAAAGTTGTTTGGATTTAGAATTTCATAAGCACAAAATATTTTCACTCTGTCAATTTTCATCTCTATAAATCTGTGAAATTTCTCTATAATATTTGCTGAAAAGATTTAAAAACTAAACAAAATCAGAAGCTTCATGTTTAAGAATTGTTAGAAATTATTTTGTTGAAAGAAGTTATGAAATGAAATTAGAATGGTATAATTAAATAACTCATGTTGATCCATAAAAAGTGTATTTAGTTTTAGACCAACTTATTTCTACGTTATAGTTAAGTTTTTGTAAAAGATTTTGTATATTTTAAGCATGGAACAATAGAAGATATAACCAGGCAAAAACGAACTCGTTTGAATCCAGTACTTTCGATGCAATATATTAATATGTGGAATACACAATTTGCTAGGATATCTAGAATTGAGTAATAGTATAAGAATGTTTAACTAATTTACCATATATTTTAAAGTGCAGGCATATTGTACAAAGATGGAAATTTGACTTAGCTATATATAATTTTCTTTTAAATAAGAAAATAAAAGGTTGGGGTGGGGGGGGAGACGGTTTCATGCTGACGCGTAATGAATTAACTAACGCGGGTCCCACTCTTCCCAAAATACAAGTCAAATTTTCTATTGCTTCAGTCTGATTTAATTAATAAAATCTTGTGGTTACAGTATGCTGATCACTTTCTAAAGTATATTTGAAATCGGTTTCAACAATGAAAATGAAAGTCGACGGAGATGGTAACGGTGCTCCACCGTCAGCTGCGGTGGCGATGGTCAACGTTGCGGTGGCAATTAAGAGCGCCGAAGGGAAAGGCAGTCAACGAGCCGTCCGGTGGGCTATAGAGAAGTTGTTGCCTAAAGCTCATCGTTTTTTCCTCATTCATGTCATGCCTATCATCACCGCCATTCCAACTCCCTGTAAATTTTCCTTCATATACGTCTATATGCATATGAATATATGATTAATTGACTATATATGCACTTTCTAATCGAGAATTTTTGTTCTTACATATTTTTTTTCTTAGTTGTACTATTATTTTAGTTTGAGTTGTTTTCTATAGTATGAGGGTGTAAATGTATAGTTCAATGATATCGAGGCGAAGAAATTTATTTTGTGCTATCAAGTCTCTGCATAAAAGATATTTTCTTACTATTTTTGTTATATTTTTCAATTTTCACTTTCTTTGAGCCGAGGGTCTTTCAGAAACAACCTCTTTACCGTCATTATGTAGGGGTAAAGTCTGGGCTTCTTGTTGTTGTTGTTGTTGTATGTTTTCAATTTCTTTACTATTTAGAAAGGTAAAGTTCTGTGATCAAGGATAACATATCTAATTTGTCTAGTTAAGCCAGCTCAAAAGTGACTCTTAACATGCATGGTATGATAATGTCTGCTTGGGCTAAAGCCCTTACTGTTTTTACCAAAACTCCTCGTACTATTAGAAGTATAATTAAATGTATTTGTAGCTTCTATTTCTCATCAACTTCCAATGAGGTATTTTGTTCGCACATCGAACAAACTAAGTATCACATGGCCAATCACCTAGACTCATGAGCTTATCTAGAAATTAGCTATGTGTCACCCCATCCATCCGAGTATTTTATGGCCCCTAAATGCCCACAATCTTCTCCGGTGTGTGCATCTCCAAACTATTGGCCACCAGAGGCGAATCCAGGATTTTAGATTTACGGGTTCCTACAAAAATCTCGAGTTAATGTACAATACTAACGGGATGAACAGACTGGGTTCCAAGCTACATATTCTTATACATTTAATAAATTTTTCAATACAAATACCGCTTTTAGACAAAAGCTACTGGGTTCACAGGAACCCATAGCTATTGAATTGAATCCGCCCCTGTTGGCCACACCGCCAAGGCAAGATATCCATTTTGCGCCATCACTCTGATGGGCTTGCTTTTTAACTCTTCACCAGCTGCTATGAGAGAGCTACTCACTGTCATTTTCATACTCGTCTTGTTAAGCCATAGGCTCTGATATCACTTGTAGGGTTAAACCGACCTAAATGTTACTTATAACATGGAATGATACTATCTCCCTATGGATCAAACCAACAAGGTTCTTCAAAAGGTCTCATAGCATTAAGAATATCACTACACATATATAGCTACTATTCTCATACATTTCTAGTATAGAACTTTACAATATACTTTGCTAACTATTTTCTTTTCTGTCCATTGTATCTTGCAATTACAGAATAACAACAACCACAACATCTCAGTGTATTTCCACAAGGGGGTTCGGCGAGAGTGGGATGTACGCATCCTTATCTCTTCCTTGGAAGGGCAGAGAGACTGTTTCCGATAGACCCTCTGCTAAAAAATACAATTATAGAAATGGTTGTAACTTTTGTTTAGAGAAACCGTGTGGCAACTGTTGTCTGTCATGAAGAGAAATTCAAAAATATTTACCTTTTAAACTTGCCTTTTCATAAAGTGAGCTGGCTGATTGGATCAGATTCATCAAATTTTTGGTATGAACTGCTTGAGAATGAATCTCTCTCAGTTTCCACACTCCATTCTAAAGATTACTTGGTTCGACTTGATGTACGGTTATTTGATCTATTTAAAAGACTATACTGATATCATAGCTGATCTGTCCGCAAGAACATTTTAGTCTTCTGGATTTTGTAATATCTATGACTGGTGAACTTTATAGCAGGAGAGAGTATTCCAGTTAACGAGCTTGATGACGATGTGGTGGAAATGTATACTGAGGATATGAGGGCAAAATGTAAAGAGATATTTATCCCATTTAAGAATTTATGCAAAAGAAAAAGTGTAGGCTTTCTCTTCCTTTTTCTTCTCCTTCTTTGGTTGGTTAAATGTTTCTTAAGTTAGAATGATTGTCATATGTTCTAATGTCTGAACTTCCTGTAGGTTGAAACTGTGGTTCTGGAAGGGGATAATCCTGCAACACTGCTTCTACAATATGTAACGCAGGCTGGGATTAATACTCTAGTGTTGGGCTCTTCCTCTCCCAGTTACTTTTCCAGGTATGGCATAGGATCAAGATGTCTTGGATTTGCATTTGTTAGAGATATATAATGTCTCATATCGGTTGCATAATGCTGCTCCATATGATAATGGGCCTAGCTATGTCACTTATCACATTAAGGTGTCTATCGAAGGCTCATATTCTTTTCCATGGTATGGCAACCAAAAAGATCATTATAACAGCCCAGCCCGCTAGTGATATTGTCCGCTCTGGTCTTAGGCCCTCACGGGCTTAACACGCGGCACTAGGATCTAAGGCTTGTTAACTTATATACCCAGCATCCCTCTTGTGTTTTGCTGATATGGGACTCTGTCTAAAGTCTGCGGTATTATATCATTTGTTCGAATTTCATTTGAAGAATTTTCAAATGCTTGGCCTATGGAAAATAGTCTGCACTTGAGGGGCATGTTGAAAACTAATCTAAGTAAGTAGAAGTATCACTTCTGTAACAATTTAAAATTTGATCAGTTGTTCATACTATTCAACAGTTTAATTGTCCAAGTTATGACATTTTTTTGTACAAAGATTTTGACTGGTAATATGAGGTCTGTCTTTTGAAGATTACGTTGCATCAAGAGTTACCCAAACTGTAATCTTCGGGCTGCAACTTGAGCTTTTAGATGATAATATCGTGATGCTTGTTTTTTAATTTCTACTGGTGCTAAAAATATTGAATCAATTTTAACTAGGAGGCAGAAGGATTCAGGCGTACCATCTGTTATCCTGAAGCATGCTCCTGAGTCTTGTGATGTTTATGTGGTGTCGTCAAATGGGCTTGTGAAAAACTCCTTGAGTCCCCTGTTACCTACTGGTACATGAAAAATAAAATTCCGCTCTTTATTATTACCTTGATTTCATTTGTCATCTCTCTTTTGCCTTCCGAGAAGAGTAGTTTTCACTTCCAACAAATACTTTCTATTCTGAAACAGAGACAGAAGTTCATACCATCAATCAACAAGAATCCAATGTGTCTTATGCCGCCATGGAATTTAATAGAAGAGCATCATCACTTCCAGACTTTACCCACCTGAATTCTCCAGCATTTGCACATGGGAACTCTTCCATTCATTTCAGGTCTCAGCAAAGACATAAACAAAATGTAGAAGAATTTACAGCAGGTCCGGAGGTAGTCGAGGGTGGTCATTCTTCCACTTGTTCAGAGCAGGTCAATTTGTTTTTATCAAGCTTTCTCTTGAATATTGTACTATTTATTACAGCGCGGCTTCAGATTTCCGAGGACATGACTCTTGATAGGAACATGTGGAGGTCGAGCATTAGGGTGGTAGGCTAGGGGGTAGTCGAGAGTTCTTCCCTCTTTGTACTGGGTAGTCTAATAGAGTTTCGTATAGGTTTGTTAGCGGTCTATGTTGTGTTCACATTGTTGTTTTGCATAGTTTTGTGTTATTGTCCTTTCACTTATTCGTTGTTGTTATTTTCTTTCTGACATCTTTTGTTGTTACATGCTTTTTCTCTTGTTTCTTTTATGATATTATTGTCTCTCCTGTTGAGCCGAGAGTCTCTCGGAAACAGCCTCTCTACTCTTTTCGGGATAGGAGTAAGGCCTGTGTACACTTTACTCTCCCCAGACCCCAGTAGTGGGATTTTACTGGGTATGTTGTTGTTGTTGTTTATTACAATGTCTTATTAGAGTATAATATTACTTGTAACAGTATCAAGAATAAGTATGTTGAGGTATTTTTTTTATGTCATTGAGCAGTCAGACATTCAGGCTGAGATGGAAAGAATGCGCTTAGAATTACAAAATACCGTTGCAATGTACAACCAAACATGTGAACAACTGATCCATGCTCAAAACAAGGTAAAATCCTTATCTATTTATTTTACCTCGAAATCAGGTATTTGATTGCTCCTCTTTCATACTGGAAAAAGATCAAATTATGCTCTTTGTCGGAACCAATTTCTTCTTTATCCCAATTTAAGTTCCATTTGTGGTGACTTATGAGGTATACAGTAACTCTTCCACTAGGATAAGAACACCTATTGCCCGATCATATTTTTGTCCACGGTTACTATCAACCTTATATAAAGGTAACCCTCTGACTATCTTTCTGTAACAACCCATCCCATTAGTGATATTGTTCGCTTTGGACCTAAACTCGCACGGCTTTAAAACGCATCACTAGGGTGTAAGGCTTGTTAACTTATATACTCATTATCCCTCCTGTGTTTTGCCGATGTGGGACTCTGTCTAAAGTCTGGGGTGTTTCACTTTCAGGTCCAACTACTTTCTTCTGAATGCCTTGAAGAAGCAAGAAGAGTGAATGCAGCCCAGAAAAGAGAAGAAAGCCTAAGGAAAACAGCTGCTGAAGCAAAGAAGAAGCATGTGGAAACTGAAAAGGAGGTCAGGATAGCAAGAAAGTTGCTCGCCAAAGAGTCTTGTGAGAGGCAGTTAGCAGGGTTGAAGGCTCTCCAACAGTCCTTAGAAAAACAAGAGGTCGTCGATGCACTGATGTCATGTGATGGAAGGTATAGGAGCCTAACTAGAGAAGAGATTGAGGTGGCTACTGATTTCTTTTCTGAGTCTAAGATTATTGGCGAAGGAGGCTATGGGAAAGTTTACAAAGGCAACCTTGACCATACCCCTGTTGCCATCAAAATTCTTCATCCTGATGCATCACAAAAGAAAGAGGAATTTCTAAGAGAGGTTCTCCTTAATCTCTATTGATTTCTTTCTCGTTCAAAATATCTCAGATTCTTCACCGTGACTGCTTGCCGTTCAAAGCACACAGCATTTTTAACTTAAGACACTTCTCAACGTTATTATCCGCACAAATTATTACTTCTGACCTCATATCATTACTAGATTCCTTTCATCCTTCTCTATTTTTTTTTTTTTTTTGGTAAGAGCTACAATTATATACCTTTTGATCAGTGGCGAAGCTAGAAATTTCTTTAAGTGTGTTCAAATTAAAAAGAAGTGAAATTTTTTTCTGATAAAGGGTGTTCAATATGTGTTATATACCTCTAAAACGTAATATTTTACCTATGTATACAGTACAACTGACCACCCTTATGACCATGTGGCTTCGTCATTGCTTGTGATTTGTATACCAATGTTGTTTGTTTAGTACCTCATTAGATGCCTGTGTCATGCCATTAAGTTTTTCGCTTCAGGAAAAGTGTGGCAATGTCATTCTGTCAAAACTTACAGCTTTAGATTAACTTCGTATAAAATTATTTGTAGGTTGAGGTTCTTAGCCAATTGCATCACCCAAATATTGTTTTACTACTTGGAGCCTCACCCGAAAATGGCTGTCTTGTTTATGAGTATATGGAAAATGGTAGCCTGGAAGACTACATTTTCCAAGGAAAAAACAGACCTCTTCCCTGGTTTGTTCGATTCCGAATACTTTTTGAAGTGGCATGTGGTCTTGCATTCTTGCACAACTCAAAGCCTGAGCCCATTGTTCATCGGGATCTAAAACCAGGAAACATACTGTTGGACAAAAATTATGTGAGTAAAATTGGAGATGTAGGTTTAGCAAAAATAATGTCAGATATTGTTCCGGAATGTATTACCGAGTATAGGGACTCCATTATTGCTGGCACTCTTGCTTACATGGATCCGGAGTATCAAAGAACTGGCACCCTGAGACCTAAGTCTGATCTCTATGCTTTTGGAATAATAGCACTTCAACTATTGGCTGCTTGTCATCCTAATGGCCTTATCATGAAATTTGAAAAAGCTATAGATAGTAATTTGCTCGCGGATGTACTTGATAAGTCAGTAGTAGATTGGCCATTGATTGAAGCAGAAGAGCTAGCTGAGATGGCACTACAATGCTGTAAGCTTAGATGTAGAGATAGACCAGATCTTGAGACTGAAGTTCTTCCACTTCTGAAAAAGCTTTTCGAATTTGCGGAAATGCATGTCAAGGTAGAGAAAAACCTTATCCAGGCACCTAGCCAGTACTTCTGTCCAATCCTTCAGGTGAGAATACAAATTCCATGAGACAACCTGATAATTTGTGATGTCCTTTGTTTTTACTAACATGCATCTCATTCTGCTGCCTGCTCTATATTATCACGTGACATATTTTGCAGGAAGTAATGCAAAACCCATACATAGCAGCCGATGGCTTTACATATGAGCATAGAGCAATAAAGGCATGGATTGACAGACATAACGTGTCACCTGTGACGAAACATAGACTGCAGCACAAGATGCTTACCCCAAACCACACATTACGCCTTGCCATACAAGATTGGAGGTCACATTCTTAATGTGTGTATATGTCAAGCCAATATAAGTTCTGGAGAACAATAAAGGGAAAGTAGTGAAAGGAAAAGAACTAGGACATATTTTATATTCTGTTGGAGAGGTGTCTCACAGCCTCTCTACCTTCCGGGGTAGGGTTAAGGTCTGCGTACACTCTACTCTCTCCAGACCCCAATAGTGGTATTTTACTGGGTATGTTGTTGTTGTTGGAGAGGTGTCTCGAGAACAAAATATAGATGTCACTGTTGTTCATTGACATTACTCGAGTGCATTGAAAGTTACAATTGTAGTCTTACAAGCATTTATATTGCATTTGATAGTTGAGAACACATAAGAATGTAGACAATTGTGTTTCATTATTCCAGGAATGAAGAAACAGATTGCCTGCATCTTTTTGTTCAATTGCACAAGTCTGCTAATGGAGTCTGAACTGTATGCTCTTTAGTAAGAAAGTCGTTGAGCATAATGTCGTAAAATGCAGTGACATTGAACAGACGATACTTACTCATTTGGAAGCAAGACAAAACTGGGTATAATTTCCATCATTCAATGGCAGTGATGAACTCAGCAAAGAATGTTTTAGTATAATATATACTAGTGCATTAAGGCAGATAACCTGTAATAAAAATTTTGTGGAGATTCAGTAATTAATCCATAATACCATCCGACTTAGAGCTACATGTAGGACAACCCATTCTTGAAAGAATTTAACTTAAATATTGTGACAGTGTAAAGTTTTATACTATCCGTATATCTTGACTTTTGTAGATGAACTCTTATTTCCAAGTGGTTAAGCTCACTTTTTATGGACAACTACATTTCGTTTATCTTTTGGGAGAAAATAGCCAGATTTACAAGTGGTCATTCAAAAATAACCACAGTTTCAAAAGTAATCGAAATTTAGTTTCATGTAAAGATAAATTTGAACGAAAATACTGCTCAAAATCCGGAAAATACTCCAACATAATATACTAGAGTTCCAGTATAATATATAGGCCCAGCATAATATGCTGGGAGTTCATGCACAGGTGCTCCGATCTCCAATATATTATGCTGGAACTTTTCGCGTGTTGGAGTTCCAGCATAATATGCTGGAAGTTCATACACAGGTGCACCGATCTCCAGTATATTATGCTGGAACTTTCTGTGTTGCAGCAAAATAGTGGCTATTCTTCAATGACTTTGCAGACGGGCTATTTTTAAATGACCAGTCCGTAAACTGGCTAGCCCGTGCTATTTCTACTTATCTTTTAGCTCACATGACAATGTAAAAGTCAGCATAAAGGAAGCTAAACTCTTCTTCAAAAATAGTGTTATAGAATTTGAAAATGAAACATGGGAAACTATTACCTAAACAAAAAATAATTGTTCAAAATTTATCCAAAAAAAGTTTTTCAGGACTTGGAGCCTACAATCCTACAGATGGAATAGTTTGGAATGGGCGTAAATCTTACAAAATAACTTACAAGTATTCGTGAAAATTGTATTAGCTGTTCCTTGTATCACATATATTCAACTAGGAGCAGCATATATTTAAATCATATACACAGCTCATGACTTTTTTCTTTTTCAATGCTTCAAACAGTTATTGACTGAATTTGTTGAATATCCCTATACATATATGCACAGCAGCTGTATATTTTAACTATATAAAGATACCAGATTAGAGAGCAAGCAGTCCAAATTATGTCAAGCATCAACTTGAGTGAATTCTAGTGCATTAGCATCTGGGTCTCGAGTGAAAATGGCTGGCCTCCCTGAGCGACTAAGGGTGTAGGGAATACCTGAAACGGAAAACAAACAACAACAACGACCCAGTTAAATCCTACAAGTGGGGTCTGGGGAGGGTAGTGCGTACGCAGACCTTACAGAGAGGTTGTTTCCGATAGACCATCGGCTCAAGAAGACGGAAAAAGATAATATATCAGTACCATCAACAAAAGACCATAGAAATAATAACAACATCACAAGAACCAGCAAATATATGGAAAGCAGAAATAATAACCAGTAAATAAGGCCTGAAATGGAAAACAAAAAGCGGAATAAATGTCCAGAATTCTTTATCATTCAAAACTCAGAAGGTGAAACGGCAAGAAGGTAAATGAGTTACCAGCTTCATCAAGAATAACTTTCAGCTTAGACACATCGCGAATTGCTATGCAAGTATGACGATCTCGCCCCCCATGTTCAGGCCGACCAGTTAAGGGATCTGGATTTGGCAGCTCCATTAGATGTATCATCTCTGAGCCCACCCACAACCAAGCACCTCTGTAGGGAAGCTTGTCATGTGGTCTTGCCTCATTTATTTCTAGTCCTGATCATTCATGAGCTTTCAAAACCGCGAAATTATGTAATTCAAATTAGTCATCCGTTTAGAAAGTTAAGCGTGACTACCAAGAATATTCTGGTAAAAGTCCAACGACCTCTCAAGATTTTCACATAGTATTCCAACGTGGTGCATGCTAACAACTCCAAAATCTGCACTAAATCAAAACCATTACTTACAACCAGATATATTTCGATCATTATACTAGAAGACCAGCTTGGCCGTAACAATCTTCTTATTCTATATTTTGTGATCAAATAATTTCTGTCAAAGTCGGAATTTCTGGTGTAAACTCCATCGACCTATATGCAACCAATACCGTGAAAGATGGTATAAATTTACAATAAAGATGTGTATTCACCATTTCACCTGACGTACCCTTAAGCTGAACAACTTAATGGATTATGATAACTGTAGATTTCCGATATTCCATCAAAATTTCAAACAAGAATATCACAGCTCCTACTTATGTTTATTAAGCTTGAGCTTGACGATAACCAAAAGCTGTCTATATGCCTCTCCAAATCAAAGCCGAGAGAATCAGAGAACACTAACAGGAATTAAAAAAAGCTAGAGTTTGGAACTATTATCATTTAATTTCTGTGTCTAATCAAATTTAAAACTACAAAAGTGGGAACAGATTCACTTATTTTTTTCACAGGGTACCTATACCAGTACTAAATTGCATGCATGACCAAAGGACCACAAACGATATCATGAATTCCTTAGCTATTAGCTATTTCTTAAGGAGGATATAGAAGAATATAGAGAAATCCAATGAAAATTTTGACAACATGCTGTTTAAGATGGCAAAGAAGGATCACCCTTATCATCAACAACATCAGCACCTACAGAATCTTTTGCAAGCATATCTGTTTCCACCGACGCTTTAGCTCTCATCAGCAAACAATGCCTGTGGCTCCTTTGCCGTGTCAAAAATGGTTGAAAATAGTTGCTTGCTATTGCCCTGGTAGCTACAGATAGGACACCTCCGGGATTCAGCTGAACATAGAGAGTTTTGTCAGGACATATCAAGTAAACCAACAAAGTCAAAGAAATACTGAACAAATACATCAATGGTGGTAGAGGTGAAGCTACCTTTTAACTCATTCTTGAACCATCCATTAGTAGGAAAATACCAAGTGTGGTTGGCGAGTATAGCATAGTTTCTTTCATCAGCAGTTAACTCTAATTACCTACTCTTGAATTACAATTGTGAATGACAAATGAGACTCGACTGATAAGAATGGGGAAAGCCAGGTAATCTGGAGATTGTCCCAGATATTAGACCAAACCATAGAATCAGCAATTCCCTCTTTGTACCGACGAGTATGATAGTGTTTTGTCTAGCACTGCTAACGATTTATGTTGTGTTTCACACTTTTGCATAATATTTGTGTTACTGCTTTTCATGTCTCTCACGTTGCTGATATTATTTTTCGGGTTATGTTGTCACAAACCTATTGTCTCTAAGCCGAGGGTTTCCCGGAAACAACTTCTCTACCCCTCTGGGATAGGGGTAAGGTCTGCGTACACTCTACCTTACCTAGATCCCACTTGTGGGATTTTACTGAGTTGTTGTTGCATAGAATCAACAATTCCTTCACAAAGATATAGCTTTCCTAAGCAAGGCCTATTTAACTAGTCAAGAATATATTAAATGCCATTTATTGACACAAACCATCACAACAACAACAACAACAACGACCCAGTAAAATCCCACTAGTGGGGGTAAGGGGAGGATAGTGTGTACGCAAATCACAATAAGCGTATAATCAAATTTCCATTATGTTAAAAGAGGCCTTGAGTGTTGCAGAAGCTTCCGACAAAGTAATACTAGGAAGAAAGAGTTCAAAAGCTTCAATTTTGTAAAACCCAAATACTATCTACTCCAAAATATAGCACAACCTTGTTAAGTCCCTAACTAGCTGACTTTCTAATTAAAAAAAATAGTTGTTTTTTAATGAAACCTCCACTAGTCCATGGGATATCTGCTATTTCCCACAAGCCTTGGTAGTTTTCCGCACCAAGGCTTAGGCAAAATGAAAAAAATCACCTAATATTGTTTGCATCTTGCGAGATTTGAACCTGAGACCTCATCGTTCTCCTTCTACTTCATTGACCACTTGACCACAACCTTGGGTAATGGGTTCTATTAGCTGATTTTTGTACTAATTGCAGGTTGACTTTGACATACGACTCAAAACTCGTTCCGGTAAGCTATGACTCTCCAAAATACTGCCGCACCCGTGTCGGTTTCTCTAAAAATACACTGATTTTGGAGAATCCGATAGGCACCCGGCGATATTTTCGGATAGTTCGAGCAACATAGCCAGTAAGCACTACCAAAAAAAATTATAATTGTTCGTTCAATTTTTAGGATAAGCAACTACATAGCTGAAAAAAGGGGGCAATTAGGAGTTAGGTAAGACAAGTACTTTGGATTAACTCCTTCGAACTAAATCAAGTTTCATTAAGCAGTGACAGCTAACTAACTGGCATAAAGTAACTAAATAACATCTTAACAAAATTTGTCCTAATTAAGTTAGCTGTTAGGGTGTGTTTGGTATGACTGGAAAATATTTTCCGCAAAATATTTTCCCATTTTCCACTGTTTGGTTGCACAAAATAATTTGTAAAATGTTTTTCCGGATATCACATTTCCTGAAATTGGAGGAAAATAAGTTTACTAGAAAAAGTTAGGAAAATATTTTGCAAAAACTTCACCTACTCTTACATCTAAGACCAACGCCCTCCCCCCTTCTCTCGCCTATCCCGCCCGCCTCTCCAAAAAGTTTTTTTTTTCAAATTTCAATTTTTTAACTTTTTCGTCACCGCCCACACCCCTCAAAAAACTTTTATATATATATATATATATATATATATATATATATATTTATTAATTTTCTGTTTTTATTTTTTTATTTTTCTGCATCGTTCACCCGTCCCGCACATGCGGAAAATTTAGTGGTTCAGAAGTTTATCAAATTTACGGGTTAGGAAGGTTTTGGTTCGAAAGTATGGTTTTGTATCTAAATTATTTAGGAATACTCTTGAGAAGCTATTTTTCTTAATTTACGTAACAAACACCGGAAAAATGAGTAAGATTACGACTTGTTTTACAAGAAAATCATTTTCCGTTATACCAAACACACCCTTAGTATGCATCAACTTTCTTTCTGCAATATACGAACTAGTTATTTAACAAATAAATAAATAGGGATTGAAATGTCAACAGTAGAAGATAAATCAACATAGAGGTACTGCAAAGACTTAGAATTTTACCTTGTTTTGAGGCAGAGTGAGTGGTGGGCTCAGCAACGAAGCCATGGAAGAACGAAAGTTTCAACTTTGGGGATTTACAGGTATTTAGCGAGGGTTGTTGGTTTTATATTTGTGGGTTTTATTTGGCTAACGGAAAAAGACCAGAAAAACGAAGTAATGAGATGGCTCCACGTGAGCGGCTCATAGTTTTCAGGCCAAGTGCACCACTTGTTTACTTGTGGGGTAAAATCTATAAATTGTTGTAACTTTGTTCCCCGCATTTCTATTTTAGACAAATTAGGGGTTCCAAACTTCCAATGCTTGTGGTTAGTACTTCCCCGCACCACGGTCCGTTGGTAGTAAGTTTTTATGATTAATCGTTATTTTTTTTTCATTGCTCATTACATTATTATTTTGTTGTTTTTATATGATTTTTTGGTACTTTCTATTCTTGTCTATATTTTCATTAATGTGGTACTTATTATACTTTCATGAGCGGAGGGTCTATTAGAAATAACCTCTATATACTCATAAGGTAGGGCTAAGGTCTGCATACACATTATCCTCTCTGAATACCTTACGATGTCGGATAATATTTAATATGTTATTGTTGTTATTGTTGTAGGGGTTCCAACCCCTCCCCCGCCCCGGGGAAATTGTTGTGAAATGATGTTTACTATGATAAAAGAAAATTTCTTTTCTTTTTGTTGGTTAGCTAGATAATAATATTGATTAGTTAATATTTAACAGAACAGGAGTCCGTGTAGCGTTATCAGCGCTCACAAATAAAGAGTAGTCCACTTCTACGGTTATAATATTACGTTCCAAGATGTTTCTTTTAAAAATAGTTCTTAGGATGTCTGCCTATAGTAAACAACAATAATAACATACTCAGTAAAATCTCACAAGTAAAATTTAGGGAGAGTAGAGTATACGCAGAACTTACCCTTACCCCAAAAAAGGTAGAGAGGCTGTTTTCGGAAGACTCTCGGCTCAACAGGAGAGACAATAATATCATAAAGGAAACAAAAGAGAAGGCATGTAATAACAAAAGATGCCAGAAAGAAAATAACAACAACGAATAAGTGAAAGGACAATAACACAAAACTATGCAAAAACAACAAAGTGAACTCAACATAGACCGCTAACAAACCTAAACAAAACTTTATCAGACTACCCGGTACAAATAGGGAAGAACTCTCGACAACCCCCTAGCCTACCACCTTAATGCTTCGACCTCTACATGTTCTTATCAAAAGTCATGTCCTCGGAAATCTGAAGTCGCGCCATGTCCTACCTGATCACCTCACCCCAATACTTCTTAGGCCGCCATCTGCCTCTTCTTGCACCTGCCAAAGTCAACTGCTCACACCTCCTAACTGGTGCCTCTAGGCTTCTCCTCCGCACGTGTCCGAATCATCTAAGTCGCGCTTCCCGCATCTTGTCGTCCACGGGAGCCACGCCCTCCCTCTCCCGAATATCTTCATTCCTAATCCTATCCAGCCTAGTGTGCTCACACATCCATCTCAACATCCTCATTTCTGTTACTTTCATCTTCTGGATATGTGAATTCTTGACTGGCCAACACTCAGCTCCATACAACATGGCCAGTCTAACCACCGCTCTATAGAACTTACCTTTGAGTTACAGTGGCACATTCTTGTCACACAGGACTCCAGACGCTAACCTCTATTTCATCCACCCTACCCCAATACGGTGTGTAACATTCCTGTCGATCTCTCCATCTCCCTTGATAATTGACCCTAAGTACTTAAGGATGACTTGTGAGTCAAGCCTGACTTCCACATCCGTTTCTCTCGTCACGTCGCTGAACTTACATTCCACATATTCCGTCTTACTCCTACTCAACTTGAAACCTTTAGACTCCAGGGCCTGCCTTCATACCTCCAATCTCCCATTAACACCGCCCCGTGTCTCATCAATCAGAACTATATCATCAGCGAACAACATACACTATGACACCTCTCTTTGGATATGGTGTGTCAGTGCGTCCATCGCCAGAGCAAATAAGAACGGGTTGAGCGTAGATCCTTGGTGTAACCCCATACCCACCGAAAAAGGCTTTGAGTCACCTCCCACAGTCCTAACCCGAGTCATAGCTCCATCATACATATCCTTTATCACCCTAATGTAAGCCACCGACACATCTTATATGCGATGTCTGCATATAGTAATTTATTAGTAAACATCAGAGGAACTACAAAAATAATATTGTCCAAAAGTTGTTTCCTGGCCCCTCTTTAGCTAGGGTATCAGCGACCCTATTCACTTCTCACTAGATGCGGCTTACTGGCATGGACGGATTTAGAGGGCAGGAAAGATTCACTTAAACCTCCTTTGTCGAAAAATTACAAGATACATACAAGATAAAATTTATTTTGTGCTTCTATATAATTATATTGATTCTTCTTAACACAACCCAAAAGTATATTTCAATTGTCAAAGGAGTTCAAAACTTGGTGAGGTTGTGATTCGATTCCCATTGGCTACATATTTTTTCGTTTTTGAACACCCTTAACGAAAATTCTGCCTCCGCTAGTGCGTATTGGTGGATGCTCCAATGCTGCTAGCAGTGACCTGTATTTATAAATTAAGGAGTCATAATGTAAATTCTATCTATTTAATTAATTAATGAAAGTAAATTTCCACGGAAGCTAATAATATTATAGATTTCTTAGAAGTCCCAAAATTCTACTCTCTTTTATTCAATCGAAAACTATATTTCAATATTAGAAGTGAATGGGCATGATTCATGAAATACATTTTATTTGTTTTGGAGTTCAGCATATAAACAGTAAAAGAACTTTGTTTAGCATAATAAACAGTAAGGAAAAACAAATTCTTAACATTCCAGAATTAAAGGGTCAAGAGAGGGTGGGTGTGTACGCAAATCTTACCCCTACTCTCATGGAGTAAAGAAGTTGTTTCCGATAGACCCTTGGCTCAAGAAAACAAAAAAAGACGAAAGAGACAATATATCAGTACCATCAATAGAAACCATAGAAATAATAAAGCATTATAAGAAACCAAAAAATAGTTTAAACGCAATACAATAACAAGTAAAGAAAAACGGGAGAATAGTAAGAAAACAACATAAACTACTAGAAATCTAAGACAAACCCTATCGGTCTAACCTCACACCCGGAACGTAGTCTAGCCCTATCAGGATCTTTGTGTTTTACAATTTAGCAAATATTGGGGAAAAGAAGATAAAGGAGAAACTTTAGAGCCCGTTTGGACATAAGAAAAAAATTCATTTTCTTCCGATTTTTTTTTACTTTTTTCCGAAACCAGTAGCCATAAAATTCCCTATTTTTACTTTAAGTGAAAACTTGAAATTTTCGAAAATCTGAAAAACTCCAAAAAGTTGTTTTTCATAAGTTTACTCAAATGTTCACAAACCTTCAAAAACAACTCAAAATAATATTAATGTCCAAATACAACTCTAATTTTTAAATAATATTTTCACTTTTTTTTTGAAATTTTACAATTCTTATGTTCAAAGGCCCACTTAATGCGCCAAATCAATATTACGATATCATATTATATAAACGATTTATATTTCTTGTCTTCTAATTAAAAACATGACCAAAGATATCTGGTATCTCCTTTCTATGTTATTTCCTGCTCTAATCTCTCGAAGCAACCTATAAATAATTAATGTTATTTATATTAGCAACGTTTTTCACAATTATATGCATCTTTTTTTAGAAAAAGTTGATTTTTCAGCTGCATACCCACCTTAGATATTTATAATAAATAAATAAAATTAGTGTCCCACACTTAATTAATTGTCGATTAGTAACATAAAAAATACTTTAGGGGTCAAATCAAATCTATTTTCTCTGGAAAAAGCAGCAACCGGACTTTACTACAATTATGACTTATGACTAGCAATTTGTAATTATAATATTATAAAATAAGATATGACTCAATTTAATTAATTCATTTTATAACGTGATTATAAATGCTTCGTCATCAATTAATCACGCTAATGTCGTCACACAAACATGAATTGACACCATAAAAGAAACAAATATTTTGACTTATCAACGATCAATTCTCCCATAATCATTAATTGCTGAATTGAAAATACTAGAATTTAAAATTCAAATATAAGGGAGCATTGATTTTATTGTCTATTACAATTGTCATTTTAATTATATGGTAATTTTTACTAAAAATTTGTACAAAGGAGATCAACGTATAAAATACAGAAGGTTTTTATATTTTGATTATTTTCTTTTATTCAAATTGTAACTAGTAATAAAAAATTATTGTTTCAAATTATGTGGTATAAGGTTAGACATAGAAGAGAGTGTGGTTTAGTTGGTGAAATACTTTCGGCTCTAACCAATTTGAGAATATTAATATGGTTTAATATGAGAAGCCCGTCTAGCTCAGTTGGTAGAGCGCAAGGCTCTTAACCTTGTGGTCGTGGGTTCGAGCCCCACGGTGGGCGCTCCTTTTTGACTATCCTTCCCACCCCAACCGCATACCATCCTCCCCACGGTGGTGAGGGTAGTCTAGCTCAGTTGGTAGAGCGCAAGGCTCTTAACCTAGTGGTCGTGGGTTCGAGCCCCACGGTGGGCGCTCCTTTTTAGCCTCTCTACCTGTTAGGTAGGGATAATGTATGTGTACAGACTACCCCACTGCATACCTCCCCACCCCCACCTGGTGGTGAGGGTAGTCTAGCTTAGTTGGCAGAGCGCAAGGCTCTTAACCTTGTGGTCGTGGGTTCGAGCCCCACGGTGGGCGCTCCTTTTTTACTATCCTCCCCACCCCCACCGCATACCATCCTCCCCACCCCCACTTGGTGGTGAGGGTAGTCTAGCTCAGTTGGTAGAGCGCAAGGCTCTTAACCTTGTGGTCGTGGGTTCGAGCCCCACGTTGGGCGCTCCTTTTTAGCCTCTCTACCTGTTAGGTAGGGATAATGTTTGCGTACAGACTACCC